>JARJDU010000015.1:0-16491 GCA_030264695.1 Lissagria laeviuscula
TAAGTGAGATCAGTCTGATTAGTTTTCGTCATCAACCACCATCTTCGCCGCCATTATTCAAGTTTGCTCAGTTCTTTTGCCTGCCAGAAGACGGATACCATCAGGCAAGATATCTCCTACCAAGTAGAGTTGTGACATATGGCTTACATCTGAATGAATTGATAACATCTGATCTGAAAATCGATCAAAAGTATAATATCTACAATAATAAAAATCAAACACGATCTGGATATGCATTATATTTAACTTTATTAATTATAATTCTTTTTATAAAGTTTCATATGAACTGGTTAGCGTTCCGAAATAAATCCAAAACCCAAGTAATCATAGTTTTTCTTTTATATATGTCACAATATGTCATAATAATTATCATCATCGTCATCGTTAAATTCATATATAGATAGACTTTTCGCCTTTCACTTTGATCGTGCAATGAAGTTGTTTGCTGCCAACAAACTGTTTGAAGTGCATCATATATCCTGCATGCACGCCTTTTTTTCTTCTTCTCTGTTCACTTTCATCTGCTCTTCGCAATTCACATTCTTAGTTTATATCGTAAGTAAGTAATTATTAATTCATTAAATAATGTTAATGTAGGTACATGTAAAACCGTAATAAATATATTCTTTATTATTTTAATTCTTTATGTATGTAGGTATGCCATTACTTATGTGTATGGTAAATATGAATTGAATTTTAGTTGGTTGGAATTTTTATTTTATTTTTATTACACTGGCCGAAAAGTCTTTTTGAGTTTTAGGCGAGTTTAACCGGATTGAATTTGATTCAAAGATTCTTGAAGGTTTACAAAAACGGATTTTCATACCGCATACCTAAGAGAATCATCTATCTAGTTCTTGTGCTTGATTAGTTTGATTGTTGATTACTTGAATAATTAATTATCCTTATTATATTTGTTTGAATCAATTTTAATATGTAAAAAACTTTTTTGTTTTCTTCTTTTTCATCCGGATTAACTCGCTTGGCAATTTACTCATCTTCTTCTATAATTTTTTTTTATTGGTAATCATAAGTTTTGCTCATGAATCAATATCATCTTTTATACGGCGCGTTCGATATAAATTGATAACGATTTCTATCCTTGAATATAGTTTATTTAAAGTCATATTTTCGCCTGTCGCTTGCGCTTGCCTGCTTACTGGCGTTTTCTCATCATATTAATTTAATTTATCTACTATCTATTTAATAATAATATATTATATTGTAATAATAATTCATTTGTTTATTTGTTTTATTTTTTAGTTTTAAATTTATTTTTGTAATATAATATTTTTATATGTATAATATATAATAATTATATAATAATTTTGTGTAAAATGTAATAAAACTGACACATGCAACAGAGTATGCCTTGGATTATCTTAATGTAATTGATGAATTCTTTTTTTTTTTTTAAATTCCAATATTGATAATTTCTCTTATTAGTTGATGTCAATGATCTCATTCTTATAATGTGGCGTGTCTGTCGTTTTATGAAATTTTCTTTCTCGAGCTGTGCCCATCTTCTTCTACAGCGCGATCCGCATAGTTTAATACTGTATACAAGCGTAGCGAATATCCCGTCGTATGCTCATCATCTACCGACGGAATATTTTTTTTTAAATTTTTTATAGAAAGCTCTACTTAAAGACCTCACTAGGTACGTTTTTACTCTTACGATTCTTACTCTTACAATAAATTAAATGCATCATATTTATATTAAATATAATATTTAATAATACGTAATAATATTTTATATAATTTGTGTCTTCTAAATTATATTATAATTAATGTAAAAATTATATTTAGTTAGAGATTATAATAAAAATGTATGTGAATAAAATGAATCAAAAAATATATAGAAAGATTTCAGATTTCAGCTGTGTTTGTTTGATATTATGTCTAAATCACAAGGACTTCCTGACTAGATAGCTCGGCAATTGTCCGTTAATTTCTCTCTTCTTTTATTAACATAAATACTGATTAGAATAATACCGAATTCGGAAATTAATAACAATAAGAAGAGTCGTTATTTTACGATATTTAGAGGACGCTCTAATTGTGCTTCGAAAGTTATGTACAGATTATTATTTGTTTTGGATATGATGATAATAATAATAAGAAATATATAAATTAATTTGATAATAAATTACTCATGGTAATTTAGTTTTTCGAAATTTATTAGAAAACAACGAAATTCGTAGTTGTCCCGCTTGGTCCCAGCATCAAGAATGTTGGGTGAATTTTTGACTTAAATTTGTTTGCTTGCTTAATAAATTTTTTTCGCCCACCCTATCGGCAAAACAACTTTCTGCTTTAGGAAGATAAATGCAATTATGATAGATTCGTAGACATAGCAAAGTACTGACCGATTCACTCAAATTAATTGTTTAATTTTGTTAATAACAACAAATGTGGGCGAAAAAGCATTGAATGCACTTTGGGAGATAACGGCTATTACAGCCCACGTGCTGTAATAGCCTACTTACGACCCTAGGTGCATTATATATTATTTCACTTGTAGACAGATCTCAGCTATGTATGTCAACTCACTTTTTTAGCATTGTAAGTAATATATAATTAATTAAGTTTAAGTAATCAATATGTATCAATATATCAATATATTTATAATATTTTTATTTATATATAATATTAATATTATTAATGTTTATGTTTATTTTATGAAGAATGGAAATAAAGTTGGCAAGATATTATCATATTTTTATCATGTTTGTGTATAGTAAGTAAACTTCTTTCGTCCTTCTTTCCTTCCTTCTTGTTGTCTTCTTACTTAAGTAGTATTATATGTATCAGACTAGATTTATTATGTATTTATGTATTATGCGTTAATTAGTAATAATATGTATGTAGATTAAATTTTTTCTTGTCAAATATTAAATATATATAATAATATTCTATCAAAATTTAGTTTATCAAGCACAATATATTATAGGTATGAGTATGAGTGGCCGTCGATTTGGCTGCTCCATGCAAATATTATTTGTTATGATGTTTTTCTTGTTGTTGTTATTATTATAATGTTATTATAATAATAATTATTATAATATGCCATACACCATCGCCCGTCTTATCATCAATCTTATATTTTAATATTATAATAATAGTCGTAATAATAATAATAATTATAATTATAGTATTTGTTTAAATTTATTTTCATCTCCATAATAATTGTATATGTATAATTTATAAATTAAATATATTATATATTTTACCTTTATTTATATATTTTATTCATCATTATGATTATTCACTACCCTAATACTAAGTCGTAGCTAAAATATATGTCGATGAAATCTTTATTTACTAAACTTTTCATTTCCTTGCCTCCATTTCTTTCATTTCTTTTTGTGTGTGTGCTATGAAAGTTGATTAAATGTACTTTTGTTTGTTTGCTTTTTCTTTTACTTAGCTAGAAAATGAAAATATTATAGAATGCGGCGCTGCTTTCGTTCATTCCACGTAGATATCACTACGAATTTCCGTATCTTTTTATATTAAAGCTTGGTTTACACAAGTATAGTAATGCGTACCGAACGTAAATACTGCCCTGAGCAGATTCACAATTTTCACACGGTGCGGAATTGTAAAATTTTTGCCTAATCACTTATGATCTTATCCCCCCGAAAGCCTAATTACCATAAAATACCAAATAATCAATTTTTCCTGCTCTCTAAGCTCCGCCCTCGAGACGCCCAGACTCTAATTGTAGAAACTACCATTAGCGAGTAGAGTACTATACAGGATGCAGTAAAGTAAACTACTTCTTTTACATCCACCATTACTCCCACTGTACCCCTGTATAGTAATGAGATGAGTAGAGTAGCAAGTGAAGTAACTCAACCAGTAGAAACCCGAAAAACTGTTCGAGTAGAGTAGAGTAAAGAGTAGCTAGCTGAGTAAAGTACCATACTGTGTGCAATAAAGTAGATTCTACTCTACTTACTTTCACCATTTTACTATCCTCCTTTTCCTACTCGTGTTAACGTCTTTCAAGCAAGTAGCTAGTTGAGGTCAGTTGCACTGCTTTTCGTGCAGGTGCAATTTTCATAATTTGTTTTTGAAAATTTTAAAGTTCAAAATAGTTGAAAGCACAAAACTCGTGTGTGTTTATGACATTTTTTTCACCGACCCGGATTTTTTCTCTTTAGCATATTTAATCAGTGCTTCTAAAATTCTTACTTAACTTACTACTTGCTTCGGGTACTCTTCAATACTCTCAACTTTACTGTACTTATTACTATACCCACATAAACCAGACTTAAGTAATTGATAATTAATTTCATTCCTGTTTCCATTCCTCATTTTGTGTAGCTAAATCAGTTTATTGTAATAATAATCAACAGAATTTAGGATATCTGTAGATTATCTCTTCATTTGAATGGAATGATTAGCAAACAAACGAAAGAAAACGGACGCGCTTCATCTCTTCATCTTCTCTTAATCATTATGACTTTTATCTATTCGTACTCCTGCATGCACACCCTCTACCCAATGTCCTTCCATCCACTCTACGCCCGTCGCGACCGTTTTTATTGTCGAATGTTAGAATCCGTGCAAGCGTTCCTCTAATTTCTGGCTAAACAGGAATAGATGTTTCAGTGAATTGGATGAGCACGCAACGAGTATGAACTTCATTTAAAGATTCGAAACTATAATGAAACTGCCAACGTCGTTTGATATCCTTCTTGCAGCAGTAATTCGCTCTTTGACATAGTGGAAAGTTGCAACCTCTTCATCGTGTATAAAACTGCGATCAAAATGGACCCCAATATGTAAATTTTATGTACAGAGTGCGGGCGATGAAGATGGTTCTCGGTTGATGGGAGAAACGGATTCTCTCGGCATGCGCGAACTACTTATGAACACATGCGTCAAAATAATGGGCGCGCATGCACCCACCCGCTCTCGATCTATATTATCAACGCCACATATTTCTTCATAATAATTGTTTTTGTTTTTGTTTTTTACATTTGTTATTAGTAATTAGTTTTAGTGTTGGTGTGTTCCATTAAATGCTTTACTTTGTTTACTTACTTCTTTTACTTCATCGTTAAGTTTAAGTTAAATTTAATTGCAAAAAACATACCCTGTATCCTAGATCACTTCGCTGCGTTGATTATTATCCGCTCGTGTGTCTGATTGGGGAGACCGTAAGTATTTTTAGTTTTTATTTTTATTTTTTCATCATATTTTTCTTTGTTAAACTAGTTTAAGTGTTTTTGCTCTTTCTGCAATAAATACATATCTTAGCTTAATGTTTAGCTTAAAATCTACGAATTTTATATTATTATTATTATTATTATTTCTTTAAATAGATTTATATCATATCTTATTATCGTTACGATGCTTAAAAACGCGAATGTTCGAATGCGCGAATTCTGTCGATTCGACTTACTTACTTACTGCCCTTTATAGTTCCATTTCAAGACGCAAGAGCGCTGCTTTTTTATTTTGTTAAAGATTATTCATTATTTTTTTTTCATGTAAGTGGTTGGTAACTTGAAACTGTAGCAAGTCATAATATAGTCATTCATATAGTTTATATCATAGTTTAAGTAATAATAATGAGCGCAAAAACTGCAGGCAATAGTTTAGCAATAGTTTTTTTTATTTTTTTAATGTTTAGCAAGCTTTGGTTTATCCTAATTTATTGAACTATTTTGACTTGTTTATTAAATTAAATTATTAATACAATAAATATTTGTAAAAACAAATCAACAATGAAACTGTTCAGTCGCTTTGAATTTAGTTCTTGATAAACTTATCACAGCGATAAATTCATCAACTTAAAATATTGCACAAAATTTTCCCAGTAATTGAACTAAAAACAAATAACAAAAGCAGTACATTTTCATTTTTGTAATAATTAAGTAATTAATTAATTAATTAAGTAAAAATGTGCCATTAAAATTGAAACAGGCTCTCCGTTCCTAACGATTCATGCAATCCTTTACTGCCTGTCAAATGTACAAACGCCGCAATTACCGATTTTATTTTTATTTTGGAAAATGTATAAAAATATCCAGCGCGACGCATTATACAGTGAGTTAGTTGTATATGTATACAATGTGTAATGTAGATATTTACACACGTGATGACTTTACACGTGCACCAGCGCATTCCATATATTTATCAATTACATTTTTGTGGTTGTTATGTACGTAATTCTATGCGTGCGTGCGATATGCGTGTGGCACTGTTTCATGCCATTCTAAATATGTAGTAAAGTTGGAAAAATATTCAATTTGCGCATGCAACAATATAATAACTAATCTAAGTGTATTAGTTTTAGTTTACTTAACGAGAGTGGTAAGAGACGTTTTACGTACGAAGAGAAAGGTTGCAGGTAAAGACTAGCATTACGCACGACCGTGCGCTTAACTAAGTGAGGGTAGGTAAAACTTTGTACGCCTCTCGAACAGCTCTCGCAAAGTTCGTACGTAAAAATAAACCTCTAACCACAATTGTTACATAAACTATTGTTATCTCCAAGATGATGTTCTTTGCTTCAATTTATCATTTAATGTACATTTAATTGTTACCACGAGCGTTTTGTTTTCTTTTGTTACGAATGCTTTTTTAGTGTAATTTTCCTGTACATGTTAAGTAATCGTTTCTTTTAGTATAAAGGCGCGTTTGAAAAGTTGGAATGAAGATCCCGACTAAATAATGCTCTCAATTTATATTTCTATGTTATGTATATGTACTCATGTTTATATTCATATTTATATATTTATATACTTTTTGGTTTGTCTTTTTTGTATCAATTACCTTTTCATATTCATTTATATAAATATATGTTCACCTTAATAATCGTAATGTCGTAATAATATATATATATATATATATTTATATATATGTATGTATGTATAATACTATCGTTATTATATGTATGTTGTAGTAAATTAGCGCTAAGTTTAATTAATTATTTTATATATCTTTTAATATAATAATTCTTATAGATATATAGTTCTGTTTATCAATCCTTTCTGGTATAATTAATTAATTAAATTACTTAAGTTCTTCTTAGCAAGTAAATTAATTTTATTTTACTTAATTTTTTAATTATTTATTAACTAAGCGCGAACTAGCCGATGACCAGTCGCTTTATAATTTGACTAGAGTGGCCCAGCCGAGTACAAGTGTCAGTTTTCATGAAGTTTTTTTTTTTAGATTTAACTTTACTTTCATGTTTCTTGTATATATTCATATTATGCACGTATTATGTATATATCGCATAATTTCTATTTCATTATTTCATTTCTTCCTCTTTATTAGTAATAGTAATAATACTTATGTTAAAATTCCAGAGCGAACCGATTTTTCTTTTTGTTTTTGTTTTGTTTGTTTCGTGCAGGCTCTCTCCTCATCGGCATCCCTTTCCACGGGAATAACAAGTAACGCGCGTTTTTGCCAAAAATCTAAAACGAAAAACGTCGGAAAGGGTTGTAAATTCATCATATTTTTTGTTGTCTTAACTAATGTCAGGACGTGCACTGACCGAGCGCGAAGCTACTACTCGTACATTATTATTATAATTATTCTTATATCATTAGTAATATTATTCAATATTATTATATATATATATATTTTTTATATCAACAAACTACATAATTTTGTTTTGTTTTTTTGTTTTTGTTTGGCGAAATTCACAAATGCAGTCGGTCATACTCCGCCGAACGCATTGCACACATATGTCGTCATTTTTGCACTTTTCTTGCTTGCTTTGCACAAATCTATTTTGATATCCTTCTTCATGCTTGATTTCTAATTATAATAATTCATTTTCTTATTATGCTACAATCAAATTGAACTGAACGAATTAAAAACTTGTGTAAATCGTAATATATGTGTGTATATATATATAGTAATTGTAATTTAAGTTGGTTGTGTTATTATAGTTATAAATATGTCTAATAATAAATATTAAAGATAATAAATGCCGCTACGCGTTTATAATCATAATTTACATGATTTTTAATTTTTCATAATATGCTAATTAATTTAATGATATATAATCTGGGCTCTTTTAATTTTAGAAATTGATAATATGATTTTCTTTTATAGCTTGCGGTCTGCGAATGGAAATCGTTAAAAAAAACACTTACCACTCTTGTTATGTAAATTATTATTACCTACGACCACGCGGTAAAACGCATGAAAACGCATGGTTTGCATAGCTGGTCACGCCCATACTCTTTACGTACATGTATCATGAGCCTATACGAGTGGAGAGTAGGTAAAAAAATGTACACACCTCTTGTGGCAAGAATAATTACTGCACTCGAACGTAAAATTTGTATGTAAAATGCCTTTTACCACTTTCGTAAATTTCAAATTATGTCAATGTTAATTGTTACTATATATTTATATGAAATTATTAAAATAAATTTTGTAATAGAATTTTCCCAAAAACTAAAAGCAACACGTTTTCCCTCATATATCATATAAATTACGTTTAGCATTTATTTAATTATTAAATCAATATATTTATAACGCAACTAATTCATCATCAAACTTGTCCCTCCTAATCATCTTACTTCGATATATTGTAATAATATTTTTATAATATACTGTATACCTATCGTACTTTTAATAATAAATAATATGTGACTAGCATCACAAATTGGACCATGCCCAGACTATAAATTTTTTGGCAACTACGTTTTGTCATTTATTTATACTTTATGTTTATCTCCTCATTATTCTCGCATTGTCAACTTTTGAATTAAATGTGGTGGTCGAGATGCATCGTTCGCAATAATTCTGATTTACAGATAATACACACAATACTTACAACTTATATAATTAGAGTTACGACATCTGAAAATAGTAATACATTTCACAAACGAGAAGACAAAACGGCCTGTACAATCAAACACTGATTTGTTATTTAATCACAGCCCATTTGGAATTTCTCGAATACAATTGCGAACGATGCTCGTTTCATACTTTTCATTGGCTTATATTATCATCATCATTTTAATATTAAGCTGTTGTTTGCTCTGATCAATCGAACGTGATGTGATGACAACACACTTTAGTCAAACCGTGCATGTGCATAAATCTGACGCAAATTCTTCCATCGGAACATGATCCGTCTCCGTCTCTGAATGCACACTTAAGAAGTAATAAGTTACTTAGTTACTTAGTAATCTTCTTCGGTTTGTACCCTCTCATCATCAATATCTTACAAGCTAATTTTTTATCTTATTGGTTAGTTTAGTTTTAGTATATATAATATATAATAATATAAATTCTTTTAATATAGTTTTGTTATTAGTTATTTATTTTTGTTTTGTTTTGTTTTTTTCTTCTTGGATTTCCTCAACGCGTGCATGAACCTACGGTTTTATAACTTCCGCTTACTAATACACGACGCCATCAATTTCCTTAAGTTCCTTAATGTATATGTATTGTTCTAGTGTAGAAGTGGTTGCTTCATAAGCACGAATTCAATTTCATCCGTAATTCCGTCATAGTTTCAATGTTTTTTTTGTTTCTTTGTTTTTGTTTAGTTTTGTTATATTCTCTCAGCGAACGAGAGAAATTCCTTCTAATTTAATGCGCGATCAGTAGTATACGATTGGCTGGGTGTACGATATCTGGCTGAGCGATCAGCCAGGGTTAGTACGGCCGATTCGCATCCTTGGGCCTCTTCAATTGCACCTTCAATCTCTTCATGCCAATCTGGAAGCCGTTCATCGCTTGGATTGCTGCTTGGGCACTCGCCGGATTATCAAACGACACAAATCCTACAAAAGAAAAAATAAAACAAGCATTTAATTCTTTGCTTTGTTTCTAATAGCAATCGAGTAGCATCTGCCCGAACATGAATTGCAAACTAATATATACATTAACTAGCAACTCACCGAAACATTTGCTCTGATTTGTGGCGCGGTCGATGAAAACTTTCGAACTGATCACATTGCCAAATGGAAGGAACATCTGCATCAGTTCGGCATCGCCGAATTCTTGTGGTAGATGGTAAATGAAGAGATTGCAGCCTTCCGGTCCAGATATGGAGCAACCTAAATGGCACAAGGACATAATACATAAAACATTAATAACCTAAGATAGACTTTTCATTGGAACGAATTGCAGCAATAGTTTAGGGATGATTGTTATCATTATCTATATCAATATCTTAGTACTATCTTATTTAATTAATAATCTAATTAACATGACATGATGTCTTCATCACATATGCAAGGAGGCTGCCATCGCGCACAACATAGATTTACACAAATCGAATAGTTAAAGGCAACAACCAGTGCATGTACACATACACACACCTAACATTGAGTATAATACTAGAAAGAGAATAAATATAAATAACAATTATGTAATGATGATTTAAATAAGATAGATAAACAGTGAGAGAGAAAGAGAAAGAATGTAATGCATAAGTTAATGACACTGAAAGATCTATTAGAGAAGATTTTAATGTTTCTAGGAGGGCACCGCAATATTTGGCAATAGTGTAAGGGTGCACAATGTAATAGCTTACCTTCTCGTTGAGCTGGCGCCACTGCCGACATGGGTTGGGGAATTGCCTGTGGGAACTGTCCGTAAACCGCGGGGTAAGCTGCTGACAGATATAAACAAATCACACCCATACCTTTCCATCAATGCGATCAATGCATGCACATTTAGTTTTTCTTTTGCATAACATTTTATCGAAATTGTAAAATTCAATCAAATGAAAACAAATTGAAAAAAAGTTTTTAGGTTAGTTCAGTTTTTCGAATATAAAATCAAATTATAACGACTAATAGCATTTATTCAAGAGTTGAATGAAGATAAATGCAATAATATTGCAATTAATGTGATTGTTGAAAAGATTGCGCTTTTACCTTTTACCCGGCGCATGCACCACGACGATTACGGTAAAGGCGGAGTGCATGTATTATTCATGGCTAATATATTTATATGCACTTTTTGCGTACGTTGCCGAAAGAAATTATACGGATGAATGCGAAATAAAATGGAGAATAATAAAGTCTGCTAAATATTCACAAAGCAGCGCAGCGCGCCGCGCCACCAGCGTAAAAACCGAAAAATAAAACTAAAAGCTTTTGCGCACAACATTGAATGCGAGAGGACACGCACACATGCATTATGAAGCACGAAAATAATAATAAAAGATGAGAATAATAACGTTTCCATGCGACGTAATACAATTTCGCGATGCGCGTCATGAAATCCTTGATATAATAAAATTCCACATATTGATCGTCTCATGTGACTTAAGTACCATCGCGCGATATGTCACTAATTGAGCAACATCAAACATCAATAATTCTCAAGCATCCAAAAAATACCATGTGTCACTAAACGATAATATCTACATATGTCGAATGTAAGTAAAATAGAGATAAAGTTAATCAACATCAACTAGATCTAAGCCTGCAAAGATTGCACACCTGCAGAAGAAAGCACACGCATGAGCTGACACTCACCAACTCCCGGATAGGGTTGCATGCCCGGATAAGCCGCGTGCTGCAGCGCCGCTTCGCCGTTCGGCAGGCCTTGCGCTGGAATGGACAGATGAAGGGCATCTATATTTAAGTGAGTTCAATTCTGTTATAGCATCGGATAGATAGTCAAGTGGACGGCGGCAGTGCTGCCCGCGAACAGCTCTGCCGGCGTTTGCCCCGTCGACGAATACTCACGCGCTGGGTATGTCTGTGGGATGCCGTTAGTGTAAACGGCTTCGGTACCTCCCGGCTGACCGTTAGGGGTCTGCGCGGCCATATTGAACGTCGGCATTGTAGGTGATGGCAGGCTAGGGATTGCACCGTTCACTGGCTGCCCAGTTCCGGCACCTAGAAAATACAAATTTTGATGATTGTTTAGATGATGTGAAACTCGATCCCGACGAATACCTGATGTTGGTGGTACCACTGAGTTCGCCATACCGTTTAGTGTGGCGTGGGGTATTTGCGTGGCGAGTGCTGCCATCGGATTAATGTATGTGCCTTGGGCAGTAGCCGCTGCCATGATAGCTGCCTGTTGCTGAAAAACATAGGCCTGGATTAGAGATATAGCGAGGAGATATTTTCGAAAGTGGTGCGGCGCGACCTCGACGTTGCCTAGCGATGGAGCTTTAATAAATCGGTGCACGGATCAAATATCAAACGATCTTCCAGCTAGCGAAATTTCCCTTTTAAGAGAACTCTCGCTTACTCCCTCGCTCCACTGGCTTCTTCCTTCTACAGCTCTACAGCGCACCTAAAAGATAGATATCCATCTGCATGATGCCTACCTGTGCGTAAGCTCCGTAAGCTCCAAACTGGTTGAACACGAAAGGGTTGAGAAGACTCATGTTTCCGGCCATCTGCTGCATGCGTCTCAGTTGGCGTTCCTTTTCAGTATCTGCAAACTTTACCACTAGACTGGAAGAAGCTCCCTGGAATGAACAACGCAAGCAGAGAGTGAGTAACATTATTATTATTATTATTATAATTCTTGTACAGTTTGGGCTAGGGAGTTTAAGGGGTTGGTATTGTCTTCGCGCGGTACTACCGATCAATAAAGATAACTAATTGTAGAGATTATAATGTTGTCTAATTTATGGCCGCTGCCGCCACCACTGCCGCCGCCACAGTATAAATACCAAGATACTAAGTTTGCTGTGACGTCTTAAATATAACTTGGGCTTGATTTACTTGCGGATTAACTAATAACAAAGCAATAGCACAGATCGATGGTATTACATTTGTTTGTTGTGAGCTGAATCTCCTTCCTTGCGTTTGCTATGATTGCTATGCGCGTTTTCCTTGTAATTATCACAAAGTGAACTCATTTGCACAAAGCAGCGAGCAAGCTGCGTGCACGGATCGATGTTATTAGAGATTCGGCGCATTGTTCGACGGATAATCGTATTCCGACAGTCTCTAGATCAAAAATAGCAACAAGTATTAATCCCACAGATTACGATCCGACTTCCGGCTGATTGATTATTATTGCTACCCTCCACCGAAAACTCAAACTCAAACTGAACCACAACCTCAACCTCAATCTCAACTGTTGCGTCGAATAAAAATGATTTATTTCTCTCTGCCTTTACTTCTACCACCATCGGGATTTGACTGACACGTTGCTGTCAGCTTGAGCACGAATTTATTGATTACTTTCGAAGAAGAAGAAATAAGTATGTAAGTCGGATGGCTTACATCTAAAATTTCTACAAACGATTTTAATTATTGACAAGAGAATCTTGTACATTTTCGGTGTATAGAACCAAGGGTTGAGGTGTCGAGGATGAAATGTCGTGTCGTGCGGTGGGGGAAGGACGTCCGAAATTGGATGGATGGATGCCGGCGGATTTAACGATTTCTAATAGATTCGCGAACTCAAGCGCAACGCCGGAGCGTACAAAAAGGGATTGCGACCAGCTCTCTCACCGATTGATTTTCTTCCTTTTCTTCCTTCAAACGGATGAACAATGGCTTTACGCTAAAACGCCACTTCACTTTGCCTCACGCTTGGTCGCCCACACCAATTTAATAACGATACGACAAGAGCAGAGTCGAGTAAATAAAACACGTGTCCTCTGTCCGGATTTTTGTAGGATTTATCTCTAATGGAAAAAGGAAAGCACCAAATTTTACGTGAAAGTATACACAAAGTACCTAATTCGAGGATTTTGGCTGCAGCTTTGTTTCAACAGGTGGTCAGTTAAATGCGCAAATAATTTAAATTAAATTTCAAAATTTTAATATTATAAACGCTTTTGCCATTATGCAATGGACGAGGATAAAAATCGAAAAATAGGGTTAAGTTTCGCAGTCGCAATTTAATTGGATGCACTTCAACAATGTGCGTTCCTCCCGCTACCATTGCCACTACCGCTGTTTCGCAATAATTGTAACACACATATGAATAATATCGAAACTCGACCAGAGAAGCACGCGTACCGTGAAATCGCTTTCATGTAAATGTAATAAACAAGTGTACGGCTCGCTGAGCAGTGGTCATCAATTCTCCGCTCCGGGCACTACCTCACACTCCCTTAAAGCGCCTCGCGCTTTGTGTCCGCTTGCGATTTAGGAAATCTGTCAATGTGATAGCGGGCATTATGTCGAACGGCGGTCCTAACGCGAATATCGCAACCGGACCGTGCCATCATTCTATACACTCACGCACATCGCCCCCGCTTGGCTTCCTATCGCCCTCTACGCAGTCCAGGTTTGATCCGGTCAACTAATGAACTGTAATCCTGTAATAATGAGCGTCCCACTCCTACGCGTCGATGGGTTTTAGACATAAAAATCGATTTTAATTAAATGTCCAAGATGTAATGTATTTGCATAAACACATCAACAATAGATAAACATTATCATAAAACGCCTGCCCGATCTTGGTATATTAAGGACGATTTGTATCTATTTAAAGTTTGCGTGCAGGATAAATAGATGTAGCGAGAGCAAGCGAGAGAGAAGCATTAACCGTGTAGTAATGTTTTATTCGGTGCATTAAAGAATATCTCAGTTGATGAACTTAAGTTGTCACTTTAGAGCATAAAATATGCCCGGCATTATTTCACTATTATACATAACGTTCGCTCGCCTGCTGCTCGCTGGCATTCTTCCTACAACTCCTGCCGCCGTCGACGTTTTCCCCCGACATCTCCCCTTGTGCAAGAAGGTAAAACAAGTTGTTAACTTCCATGTTTTCGAAAGCCCGCAGCTTTATTAAACGTTATTGCTAGTGTCGGGCACCTTGTCCTGAAACAACACAAGGATCCGTCCGACAGCATAACACGCAGAAGAAAAATTACCTTCGGGTTTAGTTTCGGGCAGGAGGACATGTTTAATTGAGTGCTGTTTGCTTACATATGGCAGGGTGGCAGTATATGTAAGTAGTGCAAAGTGTTACTGTTAACTATGATGACAGGAATTACTACGTTGGGGCGGTGCGGAGGTCTCAAGTGTATAATTATAACGCTTTGAACATAATCACAATGACATAACCATAAACCAAGAAGAAAAATGATTTAAACAATCAAAATGCATTTTTGGACTTGTGTACCAACACACGTGTTTGAACGTGAGCGAGAGAGAGCGAACGCAAAGGAAATTTAATTATAAACAGCGCATTGTAGCTTTCGCATGCTCTCTGGGAAATTGAATGCGGTTTCGTCCTGAGCTCTGCACGCGCGTTAAGCAGACTCTCTGCCGCCGCCGCTGTCGTCGAGTTCGTGTGTCGCAATCACACTAGGTACACAGTAATTGCTTCATTTAGTTTTACCGCAACGGCGTCACGAAAACGGCGCTCAAACATGTGCAATCCGACGATAGACGCGGCCGCCCCCAGTGAACGGAGCACCGTAGGATATTGTTTGGATACGACGGTGTTTAGCCAAAGCCGGGGTCGTTCCAAGCCGACGGAATAACATCGCCCTTACCGCCTCTAATACAGCCCGGCGGGGCGGCTGTCAGCACACACAACCCCCGGCGAGAGCGCGGATGACGTGCCAGCGTGTGCGGCGACGTGACGCGTGTTTGCCCGGAGCGAGCTGCCTGCCCGGATTGGATGAACATGTCATCGACAGGTCGCGCACTTGGACCGCACAATACGCGCGCACCACTCCATGCATCCCATTGTGAAAGCTCTTCTTCACTTCTCTTCTCTTCAACAACCAGCCAGGCTGCCGATGGACGAAAATCTTTAGCGAAAGCTGCGCATTTCGACCGAGTGCGTGCTTGGAGTGAGTATGGTATAGACGAAAGCCCAAACTTTTACGTTCCGCCACTCAAGACTCATTCTCGTCACCGGCATGTCGATGCCGAAGCTTTTCTCTATCGAGTGCATACATAGAAAATATCTATCTGTCGGAAAGCTTCTGACTTTGGTCCTGCCACAAGCAATTGTTTGCGCTGCGGCGAGCGCGCGAAAAGAGCTTTCGAAGAGGATGTTTGCTTTCTAATGTGAACAAGCTCGAGCTACGGCTGGAAGAAGAGCTTTCCGACACCGCTGCCAGAATAAAAAGTTTCCAACTGATAAATTATTATTAGGCGAGCGAGCCCAAGTTTCCCAACCGAAACAAAGAAGATAAACTGCATTATTTATACCTTTCCGAAAGTTCATAATTGTATTTATTATACATATATAAGGAGCCACTTTATCATGATACCGCCGAGATAACCGAACTTTCACTCGTATTATAAAATATTGCAACTACTTTATCAAGCTGTCAGGTGGGTGTGGAAGAATCGGAGGTGGAGAGAGCGTAAGAGGTTGCAACGAGTATTATCGCAGGGGTCTTGGAATCAAAAGAAGCCAACGGTCGGGAGTATCTTGAAGACAAACGCCGACGCGTTCGGTTATAAAAACCAATCTAACTGGGCTTTCCTCCCGCAGGAGTGCGACTTCTAAAGGACTCGACTCGCGCTATTGCTCTGCTGCCATTCGCTCGCAGGCAGTTGTCTGGGAGTGGAAAATTTGATTTTTTTGACCCGATGC
>JARJDU010000046.1:0-17443 GCA_030264695.1 Lissagria laeviuscula
ACACTAGCTCAAGCGGTAGCACACAGAGCCGCAAGACAGTTGATAAGTACATTTTGGTGACCATTGCATGCATCTTTCAATATCAATTGTAGTAATCGACCTTCGTACGGCTCTGTGAACGCCAGCACTCTTGTCGAGGGTCTGCTGTGTCAAACTGGCGCGCGTCGAAATTGGATACCGCTAATTTTTAGGTGGAAGCTAAACTACTAGTGTGTAAATGTGGCTTAGAGCAAACAAATAGGTCATAGAATAGTTGCTCCGCATAACCCACAAAACAAGTTTAACTGTTGCGCTAGGTTTGGGGCGGCCTTTAAGTACAAAAATTATTTAAAAAATATTGACTCAAACTTACTGCTATTGAGGCGTTGCTCCTGCTTTTGGGTCGTGGCACTTGGAAATTCCTGCCTAGCAGATCAGCCTTATCTTCCTCCTCACTGGAACTGGAGTTGTCCAGCGGTCGCATGCCGTGCACGCTTGCCGCCCTCCCTGCCAACGACGCAGGGATTGTCAACCTCGGCAACGGTATCGGCGGTAGTGTGCCATGCATATTCCCATGAGGCAACGTTCCCGCTAACGAGAGACTTGGATAGCCGAACATCGCCGATGATGGACGAGTGGTTGTCACTGGTTCAGGCTATGGACGAAAGTATTAAAATAGAAAAATACAGATGATGAAGGGTGTTTGGATGACTTACAGCATAATGATTTGTCTGTGCCATTGCATCAGCAATCTGCGCCCATCTGAGTCTATCCTCAAGAGTGAGCTGATACGGCGGGCCGCCTACTACAGGAGTCTTGACTGAGTTACTTGCAGTTGCCATGTACCCAAAGACTGGACTACCCATTGCAGCCTTCTGTTCGCGATTCCATCGCCTACTCCACATGACTAGACAGACGAGCGTCAAACCGATGATTATCACTGCTGCCACACTCGCACCAATTGCTACCCCCAATACCTCACCATCTAGTTCGCACTGCGCACCGTAATAATTCCCAGAGCATCTGCAAATATAAATCATTTTAGTAGATATCAAAGGTTGCCGACTACTGTCAGAAATGTACTTATTCTAAGTAACTATTACTTGAATATAAGTTATATATATATAACCATTTTGTGAGAAATCTATTACTAGTTAGTTACTTAAGTCACTTACACGCAGACTTCCTGTCCATTTTCGTATTTGCATTCTCCACGATTATTACAATGCTGCATCGAGCATTGCTCGCATTGCCTACCAGAACGATGTTTATTGTCAGCCCAGGGGTCACGGTATCCCTCGTTGCACACGCATTTAAACCCTCCAAACGTGTTCACGCACCTCGCCCATTGGTTGCAGTCGTTTAACTCGAATGCTGAACACTCATCCACATCTAGACAAGATTAGTTATTAATAATATCACAACTTGTTTTTATCTTTGAATCTTCTTACCTTGAAGATTTGAGACAGACCCAGGGGGACTGTCTACCCATAAAGCGCTATTCCCAATATTATTACTCCTTCTTTGAATAACACCTAACAGATGGCGTTGGATATCTCCTTTCACGTTAATTCTAGAAGTTTCTGCATTCTCCTCAATCTGTAAAGTTAGATTGACAAACACACCGGCTTGTCCCTGCGAACGGTCACCTTCGTAGACACTGTTGACTTTAGCACCAAGGAATTCATCACTAAAAGGTGTCATAGACATCGCCGAGTCCAACTAAAATTGATATGATTAAAGAGACCATTAGGATATCTTAAAAGGAAGTTTTCTTACTGCTCGTTCAGCCTCGTAGGACAACTGTTGAAAGACCTCAGCTCCCTTGTTGGTGAACTCACTGGTCCATACTACTCTCTTGTCATATAATCTATCTACCCGCAAGGAAATCAACAAAGAGACAACTTTACGACATGGTTCCCGATGTTTCCTCCTGGCATGACCAGGTCGACAGTGACAAGAACTAACCCCTGCTTCCGTCATGCAATATTCATACTGAGAGGCATCACAAGTAGAGTCATCACCAACGATACAGGTATCAATCCTACAATAATCAGTTAATTAATTTTTGCTCAACCTATCAAAAATACCAAAGAATCTTACCTCACTGGTGGTTGCACAGGACGTTTTCCATAAAGCGGTCTTCTTGGGGTAGGCTTTAAACCATTCGGCCCACCATTGTTGCTGTTGCCAACACTTTCTACTTTGGTTTTCTCCACTTCTGCATATCCAGTCGCTTTAATTACGGACTTCGTGGGACTTGGTACAATGCTAGGACCTAATCCAACCGGCGCTGGGGTCTGATCCCCAAAGAGATTTAAATATGTCCGTTTACCGTCGATGGACACAAAGCCTTCGTTACCAACCGGTGAGGTGATGACATCTTCATGTCCGTGATGTCCCTGATGACCTTGTGGTCTATTCCCGTGAATATTCTCAATGTCAACTGGTATCACATATGGTTTACCTTGACCCGATCCACTAGAGCTTCCACCAGGTCCTTGGATAGCACTAACTGTGACATCAAAGATTTCTCCGATTTGACCTATTGGGGGTCTGGCGGTAAGTATCGGTGGTCTGTGTACTCCACCAGGTTTGTATTCAGTATCATCTAGAACAATACCAGGTCGTGGTCTGTACGGATAATAAGGAAAGCTCTGACTCTGATTTTGGTTTTCAGAGGTATCTAAATTTAGAACTGATGTGGAAGTTGTACTAGTACCCGTTTCTGTACTAGTAACATTGATATAAACCTGAGTGGTACTTGTAACAGGACTTGCAGTTGACCCTAAAATAACTACTGTGGGTAAAGCCTCAGTTGGTTTACTAGTGGAACTGTCACTTTCACTAGTACCCTCAGGGATTGATGACTCTACTAAAGTTGTTGGTAGCAGATCAGATGTATCATCTTGTCCTCTAATTGTACTATTGCTTTCGTATAGTTCGGACGACATCGAGGAATTCACTTGTGTAGTAGTAGAGTAAACTTCATTGCCAAGAACACTCGTAGCCTGTACCTCCACCTCCTCTCCAATTGATTCTGAAGAGGTCGTCGGTGAGTCCTCTCTGATAGTGGAATGGGTTAAACTATGTTTCTCCATTTTGGAGGTAGACTTCTCTTTATGCATCTCAAATGCCTTATCATCATTTTGATCAAGATCTAGCTCTGGTTTATTTATCGCTTCATTCAAAGATATCTCACCCATTGGTGTGGTGAGCATTACTTCCTTATCTTTAACCTGATCTTTGTTTTGTTGTTTGTTATCTTCAAACGACGACAACATTTCTGATCCTAAATCCAAAGTAAGAATATCTTCCCCAGGTCGTTCACTAGTTAAACTAATGGTATCTTCAGGATTGGGTTGATAAGGAGGTATCGGTGTCGGTCTTCTTGGAGGAAAAGGTCTCCTGTAAGGTGGTCTACTCCACGGTGGAATTGTAACAGGTCTATAAAGTGGTCTCTTCGTATTTCCTGGTCTATTCTGGTTTTGATTAATTGGGGGTGGAAGATCAAAGGGATAGGGTGTGGGCATTCTCATAGGGATATTAGTCACTGGTGGTGGTTTCTGATTCTGTGGTGGGGGTGGAGGTAAAGGAGGCGAAGGAACATCAAAATCTGGAGGTAATGCTGGGACATCAGTGATCCTTGGAGGTCCTCGATTATTAATCCTGGTGCTTAAAGGTCTTAGAGGCCTGCCACCAACTGATGGGGCAGTATTCGCTTGGACATTGACATTACCATTTAGAAGTTTTACGATACCAGTGATGATATCCTGAATGTCAGGGTTGGACTGTCGTGGTCTGTCCAGGGAGGGCTGATGTCTCGGAAGATCGGTAGCAATAACCTGCGGCGGTGTCTTTGGTGTCGCAGTCGGGTCCGGATGGGGCTCCAACAGTTGTCTGGCCTGTGGAGCCCCAGAACCTTCCCCCGACAGCTTGTGAGTATCGAAGAATGAATTCGTGAAGGTGATGTCATTATGCTTATGAGTGCGAGAAGGATGTATGAGTTTTGCCACTCTTCCAGAGAGATCTACATCATTACTGTCGATGCTATCATCAGGAAAATTCTTGAAGGTCACGAGGTCATCGTAGGTTTTCACAAGGATGGGATCCGCGGATCGGGCATGTCGACTAAGAGGTGGGGCATTATCTGTTGGGGTGGGCGGAGTGATGGTAGTCAAAATTCCAGGGGGCAATGTGGTATCATGTTGCTCTTCTTGGGAGTTTGGTGAGATGTAAGAATTTGAGTTGTAGGCTGAAACGAGAAATACAAAAATCTTTAACCTAAAAACAAGTCAGTTATGTAAGCGATTCTTAAGAATGAGGAAGGGCAATAGGTATAGACATAACTCAGTAGTAATGCTTAAGATTCCAGGCCGAAGAGCGCAAGCGTATCATTATGCTGACCAGCCTCACGCTCTTGGCTATAACATAACGGATACCTGCTGCTACGGGGACAGCCCATACGCTCATGAGCACACACGCGCATTCTTAAGTATACTTAATATTACAGAGGTGAACCGTCACGAAAACAACAAACAGCTAAGAATACATACACTGCGCATACTTGTATTAACGGTACATAGGAATCATACGACAAGTTACTCGTTTGCTTGTTGGTCAGACACTTGTTGTTAGCTTTTACATTCGATTTTCTTAATAGTATCGTGCTACAGATACTAAAAGTTGTTGTTTGGTGGGAACTGTACTGAAAGTGTCATTATCACCAGGAAATCTTACAGAAAGGTCACACTCACATATAACCTGTAATGCTTGCACATATTAGCCTGTCATATAACATTCCAGTTATGATTCCAGTATATCTAAATATTTTTTACGAAATAATTTCCTAATGTATATAATGATGACATTTAGATGCAACCAACATGACACGTTGCGATGTTGCCACCGTTACAACGTTGTGTTACATATTTCGTTTCGTTTTGGTTTCGTTCCGTACGTAATAGTTTTAGTCAGTAACTCGGTAACCTTTTGACATAATTAATTTCGACGCGGTGCGCTGAAGATGCGGGCAGAGTTTTCTGCCGTAGCTGTTGTTGCTATTGCTAGTGCTTTGAATGCATGCCAGAAAGGCAAAGTGAGCGAGAGGAGCGTGGCAGGATGAACGTACGAAGAGCCGAATGACCTAGAAACGTAAATGTGAACACCAAGAAAAGAGAAGAAAGAGATGAATGAGGCAAAAAGCGTAGAATGGTGTTTTATCGGCAATTCTCGGACATTATTTATTAATTTCATAGTTTAAGTATAATTTTCTTCAAAAATCAAAAATACTTGTTACATTAAAAAAATAACCGCCATCTTGTCGTGCACGTTGACATGCATATGCGCACGCTATTGTTTTAAACAAAACAAGCCGAAGAAATAGAGAAAATTAATTGCTTAGTATTTGCACGATGAAACAATAACTAAATGTTTATGAGAGAGTCGCAGTCGCGTTGTAGAAGGCGACATGCTTTTGCTGTCACACGAAGTTATGCGAATGAGGATTTCAATAGGCGATATAATTTAATTAGGAATTAATTAGAAACTTAATTAATCTATATAACCACTCATGAAACGTATGTTTCGGTGTTTTTGGCTTTGCAAAATGGTTATATTTAGATTTCCCGCCATTTGGCAGAATTGCAACGTTGCCATGGACGTCAACCATATTGTTAAGTAATATGATATTGATTATAATTACTTTAACTTACTAAACCTATGTTTTAATACAAAAGTATAAGCTTGTATAATACTTATTTACATTTAATGTACGTTTCTTAAAGTAAAGTCACGTAATAAAGATGCTTTTCTATTCGTAGGTAGGTGTAAGCGATGCGATTCCGTTGCTATGATAATTACCGGATTCGCAACGGCCTAGCAACTACATGGAATATTTAACAATTAAGAACGGTATTTAATAAAGAGCACATTTATTCGCAATTCGAAATGGCATTATTAGAAGTATACGAAACATAAAAGGAAATAAGCACGTAATTTGTAAAAGAGTAAATTTATAGATTTATTTTGAATAGTGTGCAGTGTTGCCAACACTGCTTAACGGACGTTTAGTGCAGATACACGTTTGGCTCAGTCGAGGTCCTAGGCGCTTATGGTTGGCCATGTTGCAAAATCAGTAAATCAAATGTAAGTTACATGACTTGAGGAAAAAGTAGTAATATATTTCATGGGTGATAGGTCAGCACGGGGCCTCACTAATCTTAGGGCCCTAGGCGTGAACCTAGTGCTCGGTAGCCGGTTTTATATCGGCTCAGTCAGATACCCGGGGAAAACAGTTACTGGTTCATGTATACGACGATGTATAGCTGCACTAGTCAAGGGTGAAGACTCTAAATACACTTATACTAACTCTAAGTAGGTGGGTGCAGAAAGGTGCATGCCTGCACCATCCATACGTTTTAATTTCTATATCATTTATTTGGTGTGCGATCAATGGCGGATTTTTGAACAAGCGCAGGAGGCGCGCGTCTAAGGCCCTCAAATTCCGAAAGAAGCTGCGATTCTGGTCTTCAAGGGGCTTAAAACTAATTTTGCGCATTGTGCCTCTTTACTAGGGGCCTCAAGCTCATTGTGCTCCTAGAGCTCCGTCACCTCTAATTCCGCCGTTGAGTGTGACGGATTACATGATTTTAGTTTTCTCATATTGATGACATTTTAGTATTTATAAGAACAGAATGCGCGCATATATCTCTCGGGCTCTTTTGCAGTACAAATGGTCTGATCGCTATTGCCACAATTTCAATGCAGCAGGAAAAAGTAGTTGTGTTTTTACATATATCTTGACCCATACACAACATTGTATTCTTATGCTGATATACCGGCAAAATCACAATAACTCAAAAGATTTGGGTTTTTGAATGGCTTAGTAAGTTGCGACGCTCATGTTGAACACAATGCTAAATTCACCAAATTCCATGCGGTCAATCCGTAAACATCGATGTGCACCTAATGTTCGCGTCATTTATTTAGAATACAGGCAACAATAGTTTTTGACTCCACCTTTTGCTTACCTCGTCCTTTACCCTTGACATACAGGTGAAACTTTTGAACCGCTAGACGGCCTTCTTCATGCAAAGTTTTAATCTGCATAGTCATATTATAGACGTTTAACACGTCAAAATAGTGTGGCAAGACAGTAAATAGTTATAATTCTCTTGCATTTAATTGTTTTGTGTTAATTGTAGAGTAGTTTATACCATTTCACACTTCTCTATAAAATAACTTTACAATAATAACTAACTAACAATAGAATAATGTGATCATGTAATGTTGCATTGTGAACCAACAATGTAACAATGCAACATTGCATTGCATTGTGGTTAAACTAAAGTATATCTTCAAGCATAAAGTATGATGAATGAAGAATAAACGATGAATTTTTCCTTCTTTGTCTTGAAATGTGGATGATAATCATTGATTATTTGATTACTAAAGAATGTACCATTGCATAAAGAAATAAAAATTAATTGCTTATTTTAAGGTTTTATTCGCAGGTTTTTCTTTGTTAATTATTATCTTTTGCGATATGAAAAGTGTACCTAAAACCATGCCCTAAATACTAAGTACAGTATAATATAGCTAAGCCTAAAGCGCATGCGCACAACGCACATTTATGTATGTAGCATGAACCATGTTAAAAAACAATAGTGCTGTGAAAACCGTAAAAGGACGCACTATAAGTTGTAAAATTAAATAAAGAATTATTATACAATCGAATATTTACATTGTGTTTATGAAACTAGCGATTATTATCAAAAACACAACTCAATGCTGTAATTGTTTATTGTTCATGGTTATTTGTAATCATTGTTTGCATAAATCTTGGGTTCAAGCAACTGTTATATGCGAATAACGCTTACCCTCGGTTGTATTGCCATACGGCGCTGCATAGAGGCGTGGCTTCTCGCACCCTAATATTACGTATAAAGAGTGGAACGCGCCCAACGCCAGTTTAGTCATACACTGCTTGTTGGCATGTGCACTATCGTATGCAATACATAAACCTTTTCGTAATCCTCTCCAACTGACTGTAAATTAATCTAAGGTTCTATCCAACCAATTTCGGTTATTCTTTGCCTCTAATACGTAAAAATAAATTTTCTATCATGTAGCATTGGGTTTTTAAAGATAGTTTTAATTTGTCGAAGGTATATGATCATTTGAAGATCGATTTCTTTGGCGAATTATGATTTTGTATTTCATGTTGCCGTTATTTTGGTACTTTTGCGAATTTGGAAATAATCCTAAGGTACATAGTAGAAAATTCAATTTAGTTCAGGATTTTATAAGTTTGGTTGTTCTAGAAAATATCAGTTCTTCGCAAATCATGCAGCCAGCGAGAGGCAACTTTCCAGACACCTCTCACGGGTGCAGCTGTGAAAAACAATATAAATTGATGAAATAAATGTTTCGAGGAAGTAATATTGATGCTCTATGACATACAACAAGCCTAGAGTGTATGCATACCTTATTTCTAATACTAAATAAAATATTTCATGAGAATTCCTCATTTTTTAAGCTTCCAGAGTTTAGTGCTTCCTTAATATTTCAGGTTATTTATATTTGCCATGTCATATTAAAATACTTGCAAATTAACAAGTTAAATAAAACTGGTTGAATTTGATAATTTAGACGAAGACGAACGTTGTTGCGTTAACTGGTTTTTAATTGAAATAAATTATCGAGTCGATTGTGTGTTACTCAGCTGTGAACATGACAAGTACCGTTACAACGTTAGATTAAACTTACCCGAGTGTAAACTTATAGTGTATGTACTTACTTCTAAGTTTTTTTTTTGCATTTATAAATCCTTAAGATTTTAATTAACAAATAGCAATTTTTGTTTAAACAATTTATTAAAAAAAAAACTAAATTCTTTGTTGCTAGTCTAATGCCCATTCTCATTGCTCCCACTTAAAGTTAAGCGTTACTTAAATCAATTACTTTGCAGCAAATTTATATTGAAAATTGCACAAAGTGATAGATTTAAAGGACGCTTAACTTTAAAAGTGAGCTGTGAAATCGGACATAAGTCAAAGAATTTAGACTTCATATTGTTATTTTCATGCAATTTCTCTTTCTCTTTCTCCCTCATTAACTTAATTTCTTTTCATTTTTATTAATAGTCAAATTAAATAAGTAGCTTTCTTCATCGCGTTTCATTCAAATTCTTTATCGAAGCATATCTTGTTGCATTTCGCTATGAAATTACCCAAACAGCAGTGATAGGTAGCGTACTAACTTAACTAATCAGTAGCACGCTTAACTAAGTATAGCCAGTTTAGCTTAGCTTAAGTCAGTTACGCAGCTTCGTTAAACCTTAGCGTGTGGTGAGCGCAGTTACACACCCGTTTTAATTACTTTTACTCGTCCGAATCAAATTGCTCTGCGTGCGTTTTGCTTTGATTGCCATCAATCATATGGCCAGTAAATAATTATTATAATATATAGATAATTACTATATTAATTGGATTGGCTTTTCATTAATTTAAAAAGACTTTTTCTATTATAAGAGCTCGAGAATTTTCAAAAGAAAAGAAAAATAAGAAAAAATGACTATTGATGGGCTAAGCTAAGTTATCTAATTTAAGTTTGCAATAAAGAAATGATGAAGCTAGTATTATGTATATATTTGTGATTTTCCATATCCTAGTTTTGCAAATTTTATGAATGTAGGTTTATATTTATATGCACATCTTGAACTTAGATAAATAAATAAGTAAGTAATACACCGAGCATTTCTCTCTGAGACATGGCATACAAAAGATGAGCGCAGAAACTTTATTTGAAGACAAACGTGACATTGGCAAACGTTCTAGATTCAAGCGATTGCATCGACAGATCGTTTTGTTTCTACTTCGCGTTTTATCTATAGATGCATACACATATTAGTAATATGTATGTTGAAATAAATGCACAACGATTTATTTTATTACCATTTTCAGTGTTTATGTTAATATTAATGAGTATATTGCAATACCAACGAAATTACAACACTATGAGTTGGCAAGTGAAGAAGAAAATTGGCTTCTTCTTCTTATATTGAATAGCATTTTGTTCGCTAGGGTCCCCTGTATAGGGTGGCGCAAAAGTAATCTCAAAATTTGAATTTTGCAGATGGCGCCAAATGTCACTGTGCTTTAACATTTATGATGTAGATATATAGTGAATTAGTTGTTAACAAGCCTTGGAGCGATACACACCTCAAGAACGTGGTGGAGATTGGAACTCTCCACAAATTATAGAACCTTACTTACTTTCCTAGCCCTATCTCTTTTAAGAAGATGAGAATATTGTTTGCCAAGGTGTTTGCTGCCTGTTACCATGGAGCAGTAGCAGATCAAGTATTCTCGTCTTCTGCTGCACAAAATCTGTACACAGTGCTGCCTGTCAGACCCATTTAGTTGAGGTGATTGTTCACTTCTCTGTGTCCTGATATAACACCGATCTTGGTTTTTAGTTGGCTTCTTGGCATAGCTTTGAGGAATAACGGATGTCGTTGCTTCCCAATTCTTGTTTGAGGCTAATGCGGCAAGTCTGGTGCCTGCTACCGAACTGCCGCACCCATGCGAACTAACTGGACCGCCGCCTAATAGTCTTCAACCTCGATATGTGAATCCAAATCAACTTCACCCATTTGTTCTTCCTAAGTCTATACAAGGTTTCGGAGTGTTTTTTTCTAAAAATTTTTCTCCATGCTTTGTTTTCTGTGATTTCGAACTCCAGAAGTCTGCCCATTTTTTGGTGGTCTTCCAAAGGGTCTCGTTTGTTAAGTTTTTGTATCATGGCCCAGTTAGTAATTTGATGTGGCGCAATGCGTTTCACATGATCCCGCCAGTAACTCCTTTTATTACTCTCAGGGTTTCGCATTTTGGTCAATCTCATTGCTTGCTTCAGCCGCGTATGCGGGATAAGCCTTACTGTCTTGTATATTCGGATTTTACCTTCTTGCGATATGAGTTTGTTTCTTCAAATTATGTAATTTGGGGCTTTAGATATTCGTCGCTTATGGTTTCTGTCGCTAGAGATTTCACCTCCAAGGTAGGTAAAGCACATCACCTGCTCTATTATCATGTTATCAAGTTCTAGTTTGTAACTTATTGCTGATCTGCTGGGTACCATGCACTTGTTATTGTCCATTATTTGGTTAAATAGGCCGCTGCCCGGCCCTTTTTCAATTTTAAGTTACAATATTTTGTACATACAACATCCTTCTAGTATTAAGTCTTTAGCTCTGTAAGCAAGAGGTCGTTCTGACAATATATATATTAGTTAAATTTAAAATAGCCTACGTTCTTTTGGATTATTTCGATCATCCCCAAAGTGTTATTTTAGAAATAACAAGTAAATTATATTATTTAGGGCCGTCTTCGATACACTGAAACAACGTTTTTACACAGTTTCTATACAGTATAGCGCAAGGCGTGGCTTACTCGCACCCTCTGCTTTAGTATTAATAGGGGAGAGCATCACGCTCTCCTTCAGTAGTCAACACATCATTCGCTCGTTGCGTCGACGAACATAAAATTCCAAACAACATAAAATTAGTTTAACAAATGAACTGGTATTTTTGCAATCTTGCGATTTTATTTCTGATATGACAAGAACAAACAGAAGTGCATTATTTCACGCTCGGTTTCTTCTCAAAATTAGAAGAAAGTCGTATTATTAAAGCTTAAGTCGGCTTTGAAGTAAAATAATCTACATTAAAATAGGTTTCAAGTAAAGAATAAATAAAAATAAGAGAGTATACTCTATTTAAAGATAATTATTATATTAATATCGTAATTATAGTGGTATACTAATTATGCAATTATAATCCACCAAAATATATCTAGGAAACTATACATGTAATATAACATAACAACTTTCTCTTCCTTAATTCTTCTTATTCTCCTAATTTTCGTCATGTTTGTTCCGCCCGCTTCAAGTTAAAACTTTAATCTGTTGTTCCAAATATCGCAATATATGTATAACTAGGCCACCCGACTACCATCATCAACAAATTACACCAGCAGTAAATTTACACGCTAGAAAAAGACGTGAAAAAGATAATGGAAGAGAACAAAAGAGATGCGAAGAAGGTAGAAGCGCACGATTTAAATTTAAATGGAAATAATTCACCGAAAATTGTTCAATTTGTTAGTTTTAATCAAAGCTCGCTGCTCGCCTCGCTCATATTTCAGACATAATAAGCCCGTTGGCATATATTCCACAACAATACAATGGATGCAACGAGTAAATGTGTTCGTCTAGTGAGTGTTTAATATACTACATATTTTATAAATTATAGTTATTCTAGTACATGTCAAAATTTTGTATACAAAGAGTATTTATATTACGACTAATTTATTCACTACTTTTTATCCACAGTGACCAACCAACAACGACCAGCAGCAAAAGACTGATTGAGTTGACCTTCGAGTTCCCCTTTTATACTAAAACAGAGGGTGCAAGAGGCCACGCCTTCTAGTACAAGCAAGCTTGGTCGGCAAGGATGGTTGTGGAACGCCTGATCAGTGACTGACGAAATTAAAATAGTTGTACATTGGTCAATATACAATTTTATTAAAATTATAATGAATATTATGACGTTGTATATTCTGTGTCTTTATAGAAATAACGGCGAGAATGTTTTTTGTTTCATTAGTTTCATAATAAAAGCTTCGATTTGAATTTGTGATTTTATTCTCATGTGTATATGACAGGAGCTGTTGTCGTTGATAAAATAATGAATAATTAAACAAAGCATTAAATTCCCTCGTTATTGCATTGTTTTATTCAACTATCGATTATTAATCAATCACATTATTACTCTAAATATAAAATATGTTATGGCAATTGTTTCAAAATTAGTTTAAATTAAATATTTATGTACTTATTAATGATATAATTAAAGGTTCTTTCATTTTTCTATGATATCTAGATTTCTTGTCGTTGATGGTGTAGAACAGCGATGGCCAACACGCGGCCTGCGGGCCGCATGCTGCCCAATTCAAGTTCCAACTCGGTCCAAACACAGAACCAAATTTTGAGGCATTGGTTAGTAGTAGAAGGGAGGAGGGGTGCTAAGAGAATTATTCTGAGAGTGCGGCCCAAAAATCCAGTACTTCTACCAATTTGGCCTAAGGTAGCAAAGGCCTTAGACAACCCTGGTGTAGAGGGCACGCGTAAGTCAGTGGCAAGGTTAATACATATCCTACATGAGAGTATAATTATAAAAACAACCTTTAGATGCTTAAACTCTTTTGCTTATAATTCATTATTATTTTATAAACATCAAATGTATATATATACATATATATATATTAGTAATATGTGTGTCGAAATAAATATAAAACGATTCATTTTATCCCAATTTTTAGTGTTTATGCAAATATGAATGTGTTTATTGCAATACCAACAAACCTACGACCCTATGAGTTGAGAAGTTAGACAGAGGCGTGGCTTACTCGCACCCTCTGCTTTAGTATAAGTAGACGAAAGTATCACGTGCTCCCTCAGTAGTCACCGCACCACATCGTCGACACGTCGCGTGAAGGTCTGTTAAATTTTAAAGTGAAACTAAATCGATTTTTTCCGAAACCATATTTTTTCTACTGGCTGTAAAAATATTTTTTTTATCTTTTACTATCGCCTTTGTATTACCGACCTTTCTTCTCTAGAATTCTACCTTCAATATTATCCACTAATCCGAATTTGCTTCAATTTGTTCCCACCAAATTTACTTCATCGATCATATAGATATCCAATAAATCCATGACATGACAAATATAGATGTTGGTTAGAACCTCGACCTTAAGCTAGGGTAGACGTCGACTTAGGATTTAGGGAGTTGAGCGCGGCTTAAGTTGGGGTTTGGTATTGATACAACACTTTGCGCATGCCATGCAAACTTAAGCTCTAGCTTAAACTTAAGTTCGGTTGGTTCAACTGAGCATTAGTTGTGTAAACCTTTGCAATGCTCATTTTCCATCAATATTTCATTAAACAATATTTGTTAATGACACTATCTTTCTATATACATTAAACTAACTAGCAACATATAAATTATCTATTTGTTGATATTCTGAACGAGCGCACCAGCAAAAACAAGTGAAATTGACTTTCACAATTCTGTTCAGCAAACAATTAACGCCCACACATAACGACTACCAACGTTTAACTTAAGTTTACTTCACTATTTTTTGCCTGCCGTCAATATATTCAACGTTTGATTATAACAATGTCTATAAATAATATTGTACATTGTTAAGTTTTTAGCAACTTATTGCAATTTACTACAAATTTCATGCACAATTAATTTAAAAATAATACTGCGCATCTATAACTTATAAATAAGTAATAATAAAATTAAAGTAAAGTATCAGTCTAAACATAAGACTTTAGTTTTTTTTTTCTATCTACTTCACGTTTCATTGGTTATAGTAACAATCAAACGCATTCTTCATTCACTTTTACTTTATATGTGTCTCCAACAGTTCCGCAAGTTCCGACATGGTGCGATTTACGGGTATTCCACTTGCGTCACCCAAAGCGGATCAACCTACAAGGAGAAAGTCTCTTCTGTGAGGATTGTGACTCATGCCACTAGAAATGCTATCAAATTATGTATATTATTTATATGCCACTATTATATAATTATATCAGTTTTATGTAAGAATTCAAATTAATAATACTTAATACGAAAGAATGAATGGTTATAAGAAAATTGTACTTTTAATTTGCTTTCTAACACAATTTTTCTGGTGTCTCTAGCGTTAATAGTTCACGAGTTAGAGCAATTTCTGTGAAGTGACTCATTATTAAGAGCAGTACGTAGAAACTGCACTATGCCGCGCAGGTACTTACCCTATACCGCACGGTTACTTCCCTTGTACCGCGCGCAACTCGCGCAACCCTTGCTCTTACATGATCTACTCAGGAGTTCTCACAATTAGCTTCTGGCGCATTTTTTCAAATCGTCATAACTTCCAAAGTAATTATCAGAATTTAATGATTTAATGCTTATATGAAAGCTAATTAAATTGTCTTTCCTTATATAAACAACAGAAATTGGTAACTATGAATATTTATATCTTATTCATTAAAATAGTTTATTTAATTTAATGTTCTAGATATTCTTTATTTTATTTATTTAAATAATTTGCTATTGCATATTTATGACTAAAAAAAAAATCGTTAAGTAAACACGAAATCCATTTTTAAGCATGAAAGTTCTGAGTCTCGAGTGGATGCAAAAGAATAGCAAGAACAATAGCGACAATAATAATGTTCTAAAAACGTCTAAAGTGACTTATTCTTTCTATTCGTCGTCGCATTCATGTATTCTCCTTCGTTGGCTCACAATTCCGCGCGCATGAATAATAATATGGCGTCTATCATTCGCATAAAGCGATGAGTAATTTGTCAACGTGTCCTTTTTGCGTCTCTCCATATCCATCCAAGTTTTATTTTGGGTTTTATCCTAAGTTATAATACTTACTCCACATAAGCTACTACTAGCTCATATATATTTCTTCACTGTAACTTTTGTCAGAATTATGTAAATCAGCGTTTTGAGGGTTGAATTGAGAACGGCATTTTTAGTATTTGCAATAGAAATAATAATTTTTGTTCTCTTTTATTTTTATTGTTGTTATTTATGTCTTCTTCGTCTTAGACTAGCACCATTGTTTGAGCTCGACGATTCGCTGCACCATGCTCACTAACCGGATATTGCAAACTTTCTATTCTCTCTTCTTTTCTTTCATATTTTTTTTATATTTTACTGATTCTACAGACAGCAACAATTGCACAAAGAATTTAGAACAAAAAAAAATGTATTAGTTCGCATCACCCACGCGCTTTTGAAAAATGAACTAATTTTATGAACCGCTAACGATGAAATTATAAATTTATTAAGCATTATTTATATTATCTTAAAATTAACTTACTTGGAGACAAAGTATTTCGATTATACGAACTACCACTGTATATCAACTGCATTAGAAAACGGTTTCTATCGTTTTGCATAGATTTTATATACTTTTTACAAATAAACTTCAATATTTTTCTGCTTCTTCCGTTGTCTAAACAATTGTTCTTTTGCATTAGTTAAACAGAACCTTTTTTTATAACTTAAATATTGTAAAATAGCGTTCAATCAGTGCCTGAATAACATCGCGCAGCGGAATGATTGTTAGAAAAAGGAACTAATCAAAAATAACTGCATAAATAATAATACGGTTATTAATCTTAAAACTGCATCGAATGCAAGCAACTCGAACGAACTGGCTTGGATAACGTTATTACAAAATAATAGCAACAATTGCGAATAATCATTGTTATTGATGCACCAGAACATAACATAATTGCAATTTTATTATATAACACTTCATGTTAACACATGTTATCTATTTAATTTATCATTAAAGAATATAAAACGTTTTTTTTTGTTGTGAACAGTTTTAATCTGTTTATTAATTTTTTTTAAATTATAAAATTATATAAGTTTCTTAAAAATGTTGAAATATTGAATAAAACTATGTTAAAGAGAATTTATTTGTTTTTCTATTGAAGTTTAAATCGTTGAAATCTGTTAGGTAGTTTAGAAGTTATGACAATTTCTTTAATAGACCGACGGACAGAGTATCCATAAAGGCGGACGGAAAAATAAGCAATTTTCTAGATTGTTTTTTTGATATTAGAAATAAAGTTAACAATCTAAGTATTTTGTAGGTGGTAGAGCATCATTTTTACTTCCTCGACACATTTTTTTTGTCTATATATATACTGTTTTTTACCGCCTTGGCAGCTGGATCTGTGAGCGGCTTCCGGGATGTTGCCTCTCACTGGATGCATGGTTTACAAAGAACTAAAACATCGTAGAACAACCGCACTTTAAAAATTCAAAATTTAATTGAATTCTCTATTTTGTAGCATAGATTTTTTTTCCAAATTCTATCCAATACCAAAATGGCCACAATTTTTTTATCTATAGTGAGACATTTACTGTTGTTAAATATCAATTTACATAATTTTTAAATATAAAAAACTCTATGTATTTCTTTGTTTTAGAGAATTTTATTATCTTTTTAGAGCATTTTCAATTGCTGAAATCAGTTGAGTAGTTTAAAAGTTATATCTGTAAGCGCATTGAACCAGCGAACAGTGTTGCAGTCGATGGCGTTGATTTGGGAGCGAGCTGTAGGAGGGAAGCTTTACAGAAGCAAGAGAATCAAACTTTTTCAAAATTTAGATGAAATTCCTTACAGCAATTCGAAGAGTTTAAGATATATAATTGAAGTATTAACCGCTATTTAAATAAAAATATAAATAATTTTTTTAAAATAAAGAAAAATCAATGTGCAATTGTATTAAAGAAAATTCTATTATCTTATTAGAGAATTTTAAATTGATAAAATTACTTAACTAGTTTAGAAGTTATTACTGTTTGTGGGTG
>JARJDU010000053.1:0-10873 GCA_030264695.1 Lissagria laeviuscula
GCACGAAGGTTTGCGTGAAGCGACGCATTGGTTGGCCCGCATTGGACAATTCCCCAGTCACTTGGACAACCACTCCGTTGCCGAGTGTGGCCTGAGAATCCACCTGCGTGATCTTCGCATGGCAATCCTGGAAGTTTAATTGTTGAATCTTTTGATGAATCTGTTTCTGACCTATCATAGGCAGAGTCTCTCGGTGTGGTGGATCCAAACCACCATGGACAAATGAAGATTGATTGTTGTAAAATCTACAATAAAATAGAATAAGAGCTTACAATACTAATAGAGCAAGACACTTCTATTCGAAGAGGTTTTGTATGTGCAATAGTTGATCATTGACATTAATTAATGTAGATTTAAACATACCGATGAAGATGAGTAGGAGCTTTATTAAGCAAGGTGTAGTATTGTCGGACGAACTCCCGTCCTACACTATCGGGAGATGGGGGAGCCTCCATTACCATTCCTGATTTGCAAATGTCCTATGGGAACTACAGAATTTATAGAATGTTGTCCAAATAGATATTCGATGGCCAAGCGAGTTAGATTCGTCACTGAACGTTCTCTCTGCGTGCCTACAAAAGCAAATAACTGATTACAATTCGCGGACTTCGCATTAAAATCATCGATAAGTTAAGAATAAACAAAAACTATGCTTGGCTTCGTCAAACTCAGCCGCTAACAAATATCGCACAAAGGAGACGCGATTACACGATGCATGCACAATAATGCGCACCACATGGAGGCAGCGAACGATGGTGATGAGCTGCACTGAAATTCGTTATGTACAGAACAAGTATCGTACACTCCCGACTACGGAAACTATCTATATGTACCTTTTATCAGCGATTTTTCAAATGCACTCGTTACGAAAACGATGATAGCACTCGTTTTGATTTTGGCTAACCTCTTATAAGAAACAAAAGTAGCGTCAACGTGAGCCGTGACTATACCACTACAAACGACCGCCTCGGGATGCAATGTGTTTATGAAATCGGCGAGGTGTGAACGCACGCTGCACTAAAAGTCCTAGTATTCTGTCAAACGTTTTCGCCGGCAATGAAATACCTACAGCACTAATTCAGATCACACCGCGTTTATCAATATGCAGTATTTCGATATAAAATACGCGAGATGATCAGGCGATCGGATAAATTTGAGGCTGGGGAATGGGTGAGTGCACGTACGGCCGACGAGCATGGGCTGAGAAAAACGTGAAAATCTCTCACCTGCCTGTCGTTGATGTTATTAGACGGCGTGCAACGACTGTAAATGTTGCTTCCAACTAGTAAAAATGCACAATAAATGATGAACGAAAGGGAAATTCTAGAAACGCCGCAAATGTACAGGGTGTAAACTTCATGTATCTTCTGTCGCTCTGCTGCCTGCCTAACGCAACTTTTTAACGACGCAAGCGCCACTGTCGGGTGTTGGACGAACGGCGACAATCCGCCGATGCTTGAGAACTGCCATTTTGCCGAATGCACTGCACGAAGGCTGCGCGCGTGCGTGGTAACTACTTCCGGCGTGATAAGTTTTTGCGCGGCATGAAGTCATTTGTTAAAATGAGTAATATTGAACGAAAATTATAAACTAATTCAAAACAATTATATATAATTGTAACATTTTATATGTGGTTTATTACCATTTCAATAAATATTAGTTACCAGTAGGCGAAAATTAACAATAAAGTAATATTTACCTTAACACACTGTTGAATTCAGAAATTTGAAATAATTGAAGAAAAAAGAGTAGGTATTTACGAAATATTTTAATTTTGACCTAAAGAAAAACACATTAGTACAATTTTAAAATCACAATAAATTATTATATGGCACTTTGACATTAAAATTTTGACAATTATAAGTTAACAAGTTTGGATTCATAATATATGTACCATTGAATTGACATAAAGTAGTATGATCTAGAGTTCTTTCAAAAGCTCAGTTTTTTTTTGCTAATTCTACACATTGAATGTTATGCTTAGATTAAAATTGTTTATTAAAACTTTTAAACTATTATACTTGCTAGTCTTAGGCAACCCATTATACAAACTGAGATTTTGTTAATGAAGACAAATCAATTTTATATTAAAATTGACAAATTTTTAAAAACGATGAAAGATTGTAACTCATTAGAATTACCCGATATGGCAACCATTTATATAAATACTCATTAAGATTGTTTCCTATTTCACTTCACCTTCAATTTATGCATCTTGTAAATTGGGTTGCATAGTAAAACAATTATTTTATAGAAAATTTTATTTCTACACAATGAAGTTTGTTGTATAAATAAATATGCGACGATCAATAAAAATTAAAAAAAAAAACACCAATTTTCATTGTATATATACACAAAGTACTTTCATGCCTGTTTGAACAAACTGGAAGAATAAATACAGATTTGCTATGTACCTATTTGCACATAAAAAAAATACTATTTTTGAAAATAAAATATAAATCTAGATATTGGTTAGGGAGTGTTTTCTTTCATAATAATTAGATTACAATAATATGATATAGTAATTAGTAGTAACTGTTCACAGTAACTCAAAATTATTTGTTTGCGTGTTTCCAATATTATATAAATTAAAAACTGTAATACAGTGAAACATACTTAGAATTTAGTTAGATCCTAAATTTATTATTTAAAACAAACAATAATAGTAGTAGCTTATTTTGCTTTCATGTCTTATTTCTTAAATATTAAAAAATAAAAACTATATCGTTCTAGTATATTAATGAATGACTTACATTGTAATGGAGAGAGTTATTTTATTCTTAATGTATTTCTTTCTATATTATATTTGTATTTACTTATAGATTTATTTAATTGTTTTGATCCACATAAATAAAAAAGACATTCTTCGATGAGTTTAAGTTTTCTTCTTGTAAAAGTTACTTCTTTGCTTCTCTTCAAATATTTGTCATATACATTTACTTAAATCATGACACATCATCATTGATAAAAATGAAGTAATTAAACTAAAAAAACGAGCAAATTGCGATTCATGTAGTAATATAATGCGTTGTTGCTTCTTTTGACGTTGATAACAGAACGTCAAGTACAAAGAAAAGACGCTGATGTCACACATCCATAACCGGAAACAATTACAAATGGAATGACTTAAACTATTAGTGTCTCCAAGTGGTAGCTAATGAGATAAATGAAGGTCTGCAACAATAAATAGAAAGCAAATGTGTTAACAACGAGTGAGTGTGTTGTGCTCATGGTAAAACGGGGAGAGTTTGGTAATTTTTCAGGTGTGGAAGTGTCGTCATTATGTTCTGTAGCAGAACTGGATAAAATTTGTGTCATCATTTAAAATTTCAAAAACAAAATGCGATTGGCTTTTATCTCTCCCTCTCTTTAAAGAATAAAATAATAAAAAATAGACGAATATTTACCGAAAACATAGGTACTGATCACAATTATTTGTAAAATTAATATGGTTGGTGTCTTTGGTTGCGACCGCCGCCGCCGCCTCCGCGTCCGCCTTGTTGTTTGCCACCGCTGTAACCACCGCCGCCACCACCGGAACCTAAAACGAAATATCATTAATGCAAACATTTGTGAACGCGAAGGCAAGCGTGATATATATCAGAGCTCACGCTCTCTCAAAACTAACTAAACATAATGCAGAAACTTCACAAGTTCTATTAAACAAAAAAGATAGGGGAGAAATAAGAAAACGGACACAACAGAGTACAAACAACTGCTTTTTGTTTATCCACGAGCACAAAAAATATGGACACGTTAGTCTGAGCACGTTTATTAATCTCATCAAAGGAAGCTAACGAGAATCAAAAAAAAAAGTGATGTGTTTGGCTGTTTTCAGCCTGTACCTTTGACGCGATTGCCACCTCTGCCACCGCCTCCATAGCCGCCGTCATAACTACCGTAGCCGTAATCTATGTCGCCGTTGGTTTAACGAGTGCGCACACGGTCGATTGAAAGACAACAAAAATTTCTTCATTAGAATCATTTCAACGTTTTGAATCAAGAAAACAAAATAAAACTGAATCATCCATCACAAGGCGAGTTATTATTGCTTGCCCTTTGTTTCAACACTCTGCAGGAAAAATAATAATAATAGCACTGGTATGCGCGCAAATTAATTTAAAAAACGGCGCACCATCAGCACTGATCGCAACCGACAACCATTTTTTTTAAAGTTTTTTTTTATTGCATTTCATCGCAAAATTTGAAAAGCTGCGCTGCGCTCTGCTTCATCGCCGTTGTTTAAATTTTCTTGGTGACGAGAGACACAATGAATAAATAATGGAAAACACATTATGAAATTTATTTGGTTTCAACAAACGCTTTATTCAAGCTTCATTTGGATATTTCACAATGTATTTCCATATTATAAAGGTCAACATGCAAAAATAATATTCCATCTACTTATATAAATATATATATATATAGATTATATGCATATGTATCAATCAAAATATATAGATTATATATTTGTTAATAATGTCTTCTTCGTATTTTCCCTCTATGTTGCATTTTGTCTAGGAACAAAACATTTGCTGCTGCTTCGCTGGTTCAATAGTAAAAACTAATTGTTATCAATAATTAAATCTATGATCTTCATGTTGTATCATGTTACACTCTTTCAGTACCATCCACACAGACTGCAGATGACAATAAAAGTGGTTATTAACTTGTAGGTTATTATTCTTTTGATTAATTGTTTTGATTGTTCTTATATTCGTCGTGTTTTTCTTTTAGTTCTTTTATGAGCAAATACTCTGCTGTTGGCTTAATAAGAAATGTCTACGTTGGCATGCAGTAACGACGGATGATGGCAACATTAGTAATAATTTCGACACTTGTCCGTGTTGACATTATAGAAATAATAAATAAAAACACGCCACAAGTAGTTAAAAACGACACGAGAATTCCTTGCTTCTGATTTTCTTGTTAATTAGGTTATTAATATTAACATTAAATGAATTTTATATAGTATATGAGAAAACTAAGACTAATGCTTTAGCTCTAGAGGAGCAGTTCATACATATTTTGTGTGTGTTTTTTTTTTTTGGATTTGTATTTTAAACTTTTATATAGAAAAATAATGAAGTCCCACTACTGAACGCCAACGCCTACGTTTTTAGGTAACTTAATGCCTGTTAGAGTATTTACCATAATTGCCGCCATAGCTCGAGTAGTCGTAGCCTCCGTATCCGCCGTAACTGCCGCCGTAGTAATCATAACCACCGCCGTAGCCGTCGTAATTGCCGCCGTAACCTTGGCCGTAGCCGCTGTACGCGCCATAACCCTGATTGCCCCAATTCTGATTGCCGTAATTACCTCGACCCCTTCCGCGACCGCCACCGCGCATCATGCGACCACGCATGTTGCCCATCGCGTCTGGCTTAGGCGTCGCTTTCTTCACGTCCACCTGAAAAAAACACAAGCCAACATTATTATCTCGTCGTAGGATTCATTTTCAGCATTTTTAAATTCATCTTAAATTCATCAGTTATGGTAAGTGTCTTCAACTGTACTCAGTAGCAGAACTGACATAGTCAGTCATCATATTAACAACAATTATTGATGAATTGACAATTTGAAAAGAAATACATACCTCTTTATCATTGATGGTTTGTTTAGGGGTTTTCAGTAGTTCATTGACAACTTGTTCTGATTCGAATGTGATGAAGCAGAATCCTTTCCTTTGATTCTTCGTCTTGTCAAATGGCATTTCGATTTCAACAATCTACAAATGACAACAACAGAAATATTAAGTACTCCACACAAAACTACTATAATGAGATCATTATTAATGATAAGAATACTTACAGTTCCAAACTGATTAAAGTAATTTCGAATGTCATCGTCAGACAATTCATTGGTGAGGCCGCCAACGAAGATTTTTCCATGGCGAGCTTTGGCCTTCTTGGGGTCGACCTTCTTGTTGTGGATAATGTGATCACCTGCAGCTACAACTTTATCGATGGCATCAGCACTGTTGAAGACGATGAACGCGAATCCTCGAGATCGGCCGGTGTTGGGGTCGGTTTTTACATTTATGCTTTCAATATCGCCGTATTTACCAAAATGTTCTCGCAATTCCTCTGATAATTATAATTGTTACATGTTAATACTTGGGTAACGAATTGGTATCATGTAACATTGGAAATATGATGTGAAAAGTACTTACTGTCAGTCGTCTCCCAACTTAATCCGCCAACAAACAATTTTCTGTGAACAAAAATAAGGCTGCTTTAGTTAACAATTCATCCAGATGAAGTTTGCGGAAGGCAGTTGAGAGCGTATTTACTGTAACTATTTTTGTCATTGTTTTCTAATCAATATATATAGATTGCAATTGATAAAATTACTCATTGTTAATTCTATATAAGTATAATCGATTCGAATATTTATAAATATAATAGGAAATGGCAAGTATATATATAATATAATACAAAATTGTAAATTATCGTTATCTGAACTTGATTCCTAGTTCAATCTCAATCAATCGGATAGCACTGCAAATTGAATCTGTAAAATCTAAGAATGAATGAATACAAAAATACCCAAAAAAATTAATTATTGACATATTATACTCTGCAAAATGCAAAACAAAAACTTTACAATTATTAGTTAGAATAATATCAAATGGCAAGAGTAAAAGAGAGCATTTTAAGAGTTACATTTATAAATTTGATTCTCGTGTTTCACTAGAATTATATAGGCAATAAATACTTCGTTATATAAATGGATCTGGTATTGGCATTCAAGGCCCAAAACTTAATTATATTCTCGCACATTGTCCATTTTTCAGAACGCACAATTGCTGCCATCTAGCGAGCCCGAATTCAAATGCCCTGACAGGTCCATACTACACATTGACTAAAGAAAGAGAACAAATTTTCCAGCAAGAGCAGCATCCTCAAAATGGACACTGTGCGAGAACGTTAATTGTATTTGTAACTAGATTTGTTACTAGTTAGGTAAGATTGGCAGTAGAAGGTGCCCAAGGATAAATACCATGGGTCCCAATCTCGAAGTCGAAGCGCTTATCTCGCACCCATCGAATCACATCGCCCCTTCCTTTTCTAGGGTAATCAGCATACACCTGGAGGAAAGGAAGCCTGGTTAATGTATAGACATCGCTATATAACCCTGCCAGCCTACACACAGCCCAAACAGTACGCATTTGAAATGTGATTTTTTTTGTTTTTTTTTTTAACACAAAACCAATGGATATTATATGTGTGATGTTCAATGGACTTTCGGCTCGGAGTGAGCAGCAAACTGTTGGCAATCGTTTGCTTTGTTTTCAGTTTCTCGTACTCGTGCGCTCGCAAAATTGATATGACTAGATATGTTAAAAGAACTAGGAGAGCAACAATTATCAATTAAAATACAACGATTACATTTACTTAGGATTTAAAGAGTGAAGCTGAAAATTTCAATTATTAAATGTATTTACAATTTCAAAATTTAAGAAAGTTATAATAATTATTAACAAGTTAGGTATTTACGTACTAGTAGATTTAATGCAAAATAAAACGAGCCGGCGACGTGTTTGTTCCAGGGAGAGCCAACCAATAAAAGCGTGTATGTATCGTGGTTGCCTACATCGGCGTACCTCAATGAACGAAACAAGCGTGCGTTAAAAACCGGCAAACGCGCTTAAATTCCTTGATTATCCCCGAAACAAACATACACCTGGTCGTACAATGTTTTTCTTCAATTATATTATGTAATTCGAATCGAACTGCTTACTGTAATCTTAGGTGTATAACGGTTATAGCACAAAATAATGAGGCATGAATTTTCGGTCGCCATGTTCTTTTTCGTAGCAATACAAGTTACAAGCCATTACGATATTGGGCGGGCAAACAATGTTAGCATGTACAAAACGTGCGAAATGTTGCAATCCACAAATCTAGTGTTATGAATCTTTACGTTGATCGTTTTTGTGTGATCGATATGTACTCGATAGCGCCGATGTTTAAGGATTTTGATCTCAAGTCTATATATACGCCGGATTGTGTATGTATGGCATAGAGAGAAAAAAATGGATCGATTCGAGCCGGCATCATTGTTAGGCGTGTGGCTGCGCACTCATCCGTGTTTATGCACATAGTTACATGTCTGCGAGCACCGTACTCAACACAGCTTGGCTCGTGTATGTTTCGATTTATTAATATAGTTAGAGAAATATAAAACGCAATTACATTTTGGGTACGTACCTGTCGTCATCGCGGCCAGGCATGTCGGCGCTGCCGCTATCTAGAGGCAGGGCATCACCATCGCCATTCTCGCCGTTCTGGTCACTGTTTTGTCCGTTCATTTGGTCGTCTTGCACGAAATTCTGGTCGGCGTTCACGTCTTGAGAGAAATCTTCACCGTTTTCCATGCTAGTTTCTTGACTATTGGCCATTTACTAACTGTCGAAACGTTTAAGAACCTCTTCTCTTCGCCTTGTAACTTATTCTACTGTTTCTATACTCTCGAATGTGTATTCGAAACGTAAATGGTTGAACGCTGCTTGTTTATTTCAAACAACTAACTGAGATGAACACCACAATGCAAAGAGTCACACACCGAACAAACGTCTACTCTTGGCAAAAGTTCAGCGCAGAAGAGGACCAAGGCCGGAAAACGACACTGACGCATTCTGGGATATGAGCGTCGCTTGATGGCCAATCAACATGCGGCAAAGCGGCTTCTACCGGAAACTGACACGATGATGCACGAACGAGCGCCCTCTCCCAATCGATGATGTGCATATGGCGCGCCGGCGCGAAATTCAACTTGGCGAATTCAGGGGGGGTTATACAGAATGAATTTTTATTAAACATATACAATTGCAACTGAAAGAATTTCTTATTTTAGAATGGATTGTATTTATCCGTGTTATGTAGAATATCCAATGCTTTGATGAAAGCTCGATAATCAATCTCGTCGCGCATGCCACGCTCAAAGCTAAAGCATTTGCAGATCATGTCGAATTCGGTTCGGGATATCAAGTTGTACATGCCACGCAATGATAATGCCTTCAAGAAATGCTCCTGGGAAATTGTGCCGCACTTCGTCTTATCGTAGTCCTGCAAAAGCGAAGAACTCGGGAATATCAAACATTGTAATTTATGGGAGGTTCATTGCGCAATCATTAGGTTTGTGTGTTGGATAAATGTTTGGTTTTGGCTTTGTTTTCTAGCAGCCGCACGACGCAAAACGGTCGTAACTTTTAATAAGGGGACGTTCGGAGGTAAACACTTGCGGTGATTGGATCTTCGTGGAATTGTACTGCATAAGTTTCCAATTGAAAATAACTAGTAGTGGGATGTGGGACGTTGATAAAAGTGGCAATGTGCATGCTGGAAATGCGTATGATATGTGGAGGCGGATGTGCGAGAGCTTATTATACCTCAAAGATTGACATTAGATTCATTTGCAGTTCGGGCTTCTTGCTCAATTTCTGTATACCGACGGATAGCGTTCGTCGCTCGTCGAAATTGAGGAAGTTTCGTTCGCAATCGCGAGTTGGAATATGTTGCATTGGGATTAGCAACGGTGCTCGTTCGAGGCATGCTTGAGTAAAGGCTTCTTCGATTACTTCTGTAAAACGTTTGTAGTCGACGCAGCCTGGTCGCATCGGTGATGCAAATCTATGGAATTCATAAAATCATCATCTTTGCGAAGTTAACCTCACAAATTTTCGGCCGATTTCACCAAAATGTAGTATCGATTTTAAACAGTTAAAGCCACAGGAGAAAAACAAATTCAAGTCGTTACGCATGCGCATGCAACTTACACATTGACGAGAGTATCCAACTCGGTTTCCGTTAAATCAAACCGACAATTAGATAACCCGCGCTTGAAATTAACAGCGCTAATAACTTGCTGATTGCAAATATCGTAATCTTCCAGAAATTGTATTACGCGAATTCGTTCGCGGACGACTTTGCCTTTGACTTTCGCCAAAATCAAGATGATATCATATTCGCTTCGATCCACAGGTTTGCATCTCTTCGGTGAATTAACTTTCTGCATTTCAGCAAAGAATCCAGTATACTACAATTATTGAAATAGTTAATAGAATTCTTGCAACGAACGAAAATATGAAATACCAATGGATCCTCGTGCGGTTTAGGTTCGACCTCTTTTAAGAACCAATGGTAGTTGAAACCAACGTCATCATTAAATCGTTGCTCAAGTGCAAACAGTTCCTCGTCAGATAATAAAATTCCATTAGATAGCATAGATTGTCGCATTTGGGACCGAGATACGTGCCCATTGTTACGTCTTAATCATAAAATAAACAGATCATACAGTAAATTGTAATCATCATAGGAAGGCAATAATACTTGTCATAGTCTCTGAAAACTGGTTTGAGCAAAATCCGGCGCCGCATTATTCTGTTCTTCACTTTACTGACCGTTTCTTCGCAGAGATCGCGATGGGTGATCGACACTGAGCCCCAATTCTTGGAGCCGCTTTTAGGTAATTCTTTAATTTCTCTTGGCGGACTTTCTGGCTGCAATGTTGGCATTTTCTCCAATTCCTATTAACCGGCAATGAACAAATATTACCATAATCTCTTAGGAATGTCATAAATCGACGACTTTAACGACTTCTAACTAATTCATTAGCAAGTAATGCGAACCTTTACATTGAATACTTGATTAATATCGTCTTCAAATGTCTTCCAACAAACCCTAGAAGAATCTATTGGGTCGGCATATTGAATGCAAATAGTTTTCACTTCAGGTAGAGACAAATATAATCTTCGCAAGCCGCTCATGCCCATTGCATCAAGTCCACGATGGAACTGAGAAACTGTTACTTTACCTTGACCAAGAGGATCAAAGTCCTAGATTCCCCAAAAACATATGCAAATATTCTG
>JARJDU010000088.1:0-10291 GCA_030264695.1 Lissagria laeviuscula
TTCCAAGAAAAACCTGAGTTTAGGATACCTGAATACATTGAGGAAATACCGGAACAAGTGCAGGTGACAGAAGTTGTCACAGAAGATGGCAAAACAAAAAAGCAGGTAGTAAAGAAACGGGTAATAAAGAAACGCAAAGGCGGAAATCTAGAGACTACTGAAATAATGACGGTGGAGGAAGACGGTAAACAGCCTGAAACTCTGGTTACAGTTCACGAAATGCAAGAAATTTTAGAGGAACCTAAATACCTTTTTGTGCCAACATTAGCAGCGAAATCTAAGGAGTCAGAACAAGAATTAATTGACGCTGCTAGAATAGAATTTATTAAAAAAGCTTTACACAAGGATGAAACCATTGTTGGAGAAAAGATTGCACCTAAGAAAGTTACTAAGAAAAAAACTAATAAACAGAAGATTGATAAGAAAGACGATATTTTCGATCAGAATATCCCTGTAGAATTTATTAAAAGCACGGAACGACCTATTTTCGAATCTGCTTATGTTGAAGAATTGCCCTTAAATATTATGGTATTTGAATCCGAGACAACTGATGGTGCCGTTACAAAAAAAGTTGTTAAAAAACGTGTGATTCGGAAGAAAAAAGGTGATGTAGCCGAAGATACTGAAATTATTACTGTTGAACATGATGGTAAAGTTATGGAAACCAGTGTCAATGTTGTTAAAACTGCAATTACAGAAGAACCACAATTTGCAACCCCGGTTATTGAAGAGTTGCCAGAAATTGATCAAATTATCGAGATTAATACTTTGAGTAAATTACCTAAAATTAAAATAACTAAAAAGAAGGTTTATCATAAGGATTTAGGCTCCGACATTGAGTCAACTGAAATTACAACAATTGAAGAAGATGGAAAACTTCCCGAAACTTCTGTTAACGTCGAAACGGTTAATAAGAAAGAATTTGAACGACGTAAAAAGCACCGTCCTAAGAAACAAAAAGAGAAATACTTATTTGTTCCATCGCTTAATAAAAAAGATGAAAATACCGAAGAATATGTTATAGATAAACTTCGGTTGGAAATTATTAAGAAAGCCGTGTCTTTGCCACAATATGATAACACACCAGAGGAAGAATTCCAGACATTTGAAAGCATTCAACCTGAACGTGCATCTGTTACCCTCGAAGAATACCCAGAATTAGTACGAGTGATTGAAACCATAACTCCCACCGGTCAAGTTCAAAAAAAAACTGTTAGAAAGAAACGAATTAAGAAAATAGACGGACAAAATATAGATGTAACAAGTATTGTCACCATTGAGGAAGACGACAAACCTACTGAAGTGTTTATAGACGAAAATGATGAGGAAGTAATTGCTGATGATGAACAACCTATTAATATTACAACTGTAACCGAAGATGTAATTGTGGAAGATGTTGGTACTCTACTTGAACCAAAAAAAAGATTTATTAAAAAACGAAAAGTGAAGAAACCAATAGGTGGTAAACAAGAAGTAACAGAAACGGTTACAACCTGTGAAGAAGGAAAATTGCCGGAAACTACATCAATTACATACAAAGAGCCTAAACAAAAGCTAATTAAGCTTGAAAAAGCAGCAGTAGTTCAAGAAATAAATAAACCTAAGGCTCACAAAATTGAAATTTGTGAAGTAGAAAATTTACCAACTTTGTTAAAAAAATCTAAACCTGGTGCTAGAAAACCCATCAAAGCGCCAAAAAATAAAAAGTTTAGGCTAAAAAGTAGGATTCTCGATATAGAATTTCCGTCTAAATCAGAGCAAACTCAAATTCCTTTAATATCAGAAATACCTAAAGTTTATAAAGACAACGGTATTATATCAAGAAATATTAAAGAAGCAGCAACAATCACCAAGAAGAAAAGACAACCTAAACCGACAACTTATGATACGGACGAATTGAAAAAATTAGATTTAGAGTTGGTTGAGCTTAAACAGAAAGAACCTGAACAAGTTGATGACGAGTACCGATACAAACGAATTGAAAAGAAGCCAAAAGAAGAAGTAGAACCCAAACCTGGAATTAAATTGGGTAAAGGCAAACTTCCGGAAAATCAGAAAGAAAGTGAAATTGTAGAATTAAAGAAAATTCCTGGAAAATCAAAACCAACCGCTAAAACTGAAGAAAAGCCATTAAAGGTAGGCTCAACTAAGCCAATTGATACTCACTTTAGAGAGCCAGAAGACCTACAATTGGAACCACATGAAACAGAACCAACTAAGGCAAACATTAAAATGAAAAAGCCTAAATCAATTGAGAAACGAGTCAGCATTCATGAATTACCCGGAGAAGAACAAATAATTGAATTTATTGACAATCATGGTAAACCTGCCATAAAGAAAGTTAAGAAGCGCACAATAAAGAAAGTAACCAAGCCAACTGAAGAAATAACCGAAATTCGTACCGTTCAATATGAAGACCAAGAACCAATAATAACAGTAACAGTAAATGAAACACCTGAAATTAGTGAACTGCCATATACCACCCAAGTTGTTCAGGAAATACCCGAAGAAATTACTACTGAATTAGTTACTCTTAATGGCATCACGAAAAAGCGTACAATTCGCAAACGGGTTATTAAAAAGCCTAAAGGAGATAAAACCGAAGAAACAGAAATTGTCACAATCGAAGAGGATGATAAGGAACCGGAAATAATAATATCAGAAACTACAATAAACAAACCATATTTAGAAGAAACGCGTACACCCAGTGTATTACTTCACGAATTGCCAGAAGAAATAACATCAGAATTTGTTACGAAAAATGGTCGTAAAGTTAAAAAGATTGAAAAGAAACGTATTATTAAAAAGCAGATCCTTCCACAGGTGGAAATAACCGAAATTAAAACTGTTCTGGAGGATAATAAAGAACCAGTAATCACAATTCAAGTTATAGAAAATGAATTACCTGTTTTTGAAATACCTGAAGAAGCAGAACCAATCATCGAACTACCCGAACAAGTCAAAATTACTCAAATTGTTGATGAAACAGGAAAAGTCACAAAAAGAACTCTGACCAAACGTATAATTAAAAAACCCAAAGGTAAAAATATTGAAACAACCGAAATTATTACCGAGCAAGATAACGACCAACCAGCAAAAGTTTCAGTGCGAACGTCATTAGCTAAAAGTTTAGATTTGATTGAGGAAGAAACTGATATCTTTGAACCATTATTAACTAAACAAGCTAAAGCACGACCCATTATGCATGAACTTCCCGAAGAAGTAAAAGTCACACAAGTTAGCTCTAGATGGGGACAACCAGTTCAAACAACAACAAAAAAACGTACGATTAAAAAACCCATAATGCCCAAAGAGGAAACCACTGTCATTACTACAATTCAAGAGGGCAATAGTAAACCCGAAGATACTGTTACCGTAACAATGAAAGAATTAGATTTCACTGAAAATTATGAAATTCCTGAAAATGCGAAGATTGTTGAAGAAATGCCAGAAGAAATCTATACAGAAAACAACAAGAAAATAACAATTAAACGTAAACTTATTAAAAAGCCTAAAGAAAATGAAAATGAAATTCTTGAAATTAAGACAATTAACGAACCTAATAAAGAGCCAGAAATCATGGTTAAAACTTCAAAATGTATAAAAACAATGCAGGACGAAGAATTACTTGATACATTGAAACCAATACAATTCCAACAAAATCGAGCAAAACCCTCGATACATGAATTACCCGAATCTGTAACAATTACCCAAGTAGTAAGCAGAGAAGGAAAACAAGTTAATAGAGTTGAGAAAACAAGAATCATTAAAAAACGAATTGGACTTAAAGAAGAAACAACCATTATTGAAACTATTCAAGAAGGAAATAAAAAACCTGCATCTACAGTTACTATCACCGAAGAAGATGTTGAAGAATTCACAGTTCCCGAAGAAGCCGTTCCTCTTATCGAATTGACCCCAAATATTGAAATATCCGAAGAAGTAGCTGATTCCGGTGAAATTACTAAGAAAATCACAAAGAAGAGAATAATTAAGAAACCCAAATCAACAGGAGTAGAAACAACTGAAATTCTAACAGTGTTAGAAAATAATAAACAGCCACAATATAAAATCGTTGTGAAAGAAGATTTAGAAGATTTAGAAGATATTCAACCATTTGCTGTAAAACCTGTCACCGCCAAAATTAAAATACAAGAACTACCTGAAAAAGTCACTGTAAGTAAAGTAATAACAAAAGAAGGTAAACCCGAAATTAAAACGGTCAAGAAACGTATAATTAAGAAGCCTATCGAACCAACGTCTGAAATTACTGAAATTATTACCATTGAGGAGGACGGTAAAGAACCCGAAACATCCATTGTTACCTATGAAAGCAATGAGCCTGTTATATTCGACAAACCTGCAGTTCACCAATTTATAGAAGAGTTACCATCTCAGATAGAAATAACTGAAGTTCAAGATGAGCAAGGTACCACGAAGAAAACTATTAAAAAACGAATAATTAAAAAACCGAAAAATGATGTAGTAGAAATAATTGAAATATCAACAATCCAAGAAGATAATAAGGAACCAGAAACTACAGTAACTGTGCAAACCGTTAAGCCTGAAAAAACGGATTTACCTAAAAATGTTCCGAAACCAAAATCTGAACCAGATAAAAATAAACCAATAATAGAAGAACTACCAGAAGAAGTTAGTGTCATAAATATTCAGACTCCCCATGGAGAAGTTATTCAACAAAAAGTCACTAAACGTATTATCAAAAAGCGCAAAGGTTTAACCCAAGAAGTTACAAATATTGAAAGTGTACAAATCGGTGACGAAGAGCCCGTATCGATAATTAAAATAACTGAAGAACCGGTTCAAGAGAACCTGCAACCTGAAAAATATTCCCCAGCTGAAGAACTTCCAGAAAAAGTTAGTATTGTCGAAGAAATAGTTGGTGATAAGAAAACAAAGAAAGTAATTAAAAAACGTGTCATTTTGCGTCCAACTGATAATAATAAAACTGCGATAACCGAAATCATTACAATTCAAGCTGACAATCAGTTGCCCGAAACTATTGTTAAGCAATATGAAACGGAAGTTGCCTTCGAAGAAGACGCCTTCCAAGGACTAAAACCATTAACAGTAAAGAAACATAAACCCACAATTGTTCAAGTTCCTGATGAGGTAACCGACACCAGTAAAACAAGCCAAATCGAAATACACAAAAAAATAAAATCGAAAAAGACTAAACACAAAACGCCAGTTGAAGAAGAACAAACACCAATATCACACACAGATATCGAAACAATACAAAATGATGAGACACTAGGTAAGAAAACACACACTCCTATGCCATTATATAATTCTGTATATATGAATATCATATTAATATGCCACAATGTTTCAGGTGATATACAAGAAGATGTAGTTTTTGACAAAGCTACTTCTCTTACTGACACTAAAGAACAAGAACATGTTTCTATAACAACCGTAGAAACACAAAAGGGAGTAACATTTGAACCACTTCCAGATGCAGTGCAAGCTGAAGAAGTTATTGAATCTGACATTCATACGGTAGAAAAGGGTAAGATTGTAAAACATAAAAAGGTCAAGAAACCTAAGACTGTTGAAGAGCCGACGATTGAAGAAATTCAAGAAGAAAAGTTAGAACCTGCAAAGCTTAAAGATGAAGAAATACCTACTAAAGTTAAACCAAAATTAAGGGACCTGACGCCAATGAAAATGGAGACGCAGGAAAATAAGCCACAAAAATTAGTGATCACCAAGCCAGAAGATGCGCCAATAAACTTTGCTGAAATCAAGCTAAGAAAGCCTAGAATTCCGCAAAAGAAAGAACGAAAAGATTCCACCCTTCCTAAATTCCTTTTGAAGAGTCGCATTAACATTATAGATTTTCCACCATTAACTGAAAAAGAGCAAATTCCTAAAATTTCCGAACTTGAACCAATTTACAAGGATAATGGTATTTTATCAAGAAATGTGAAAGAGGCCGAGAGTATTCCAAAAACCAAACCTCGAAAATTGAAGAAGAAAGACAAAACTTTAGCTGATTTAGAAAAACTTGATCTAGAATTTGAAGAATATAAGAAGCCAGAGCTAGAAAAAGTTGACGATGCATATAAGTACCAGAAACCAGAGAAGAAGCTAAAAGAAGAAGAACCGAAAGAAACACCGTCAATAAAGCTTGGCAAAGGCAAAATGCCAGCACCTGACGAAAAACCTGAACAGGTGAAACTCAAGAAGATACCAATAAAATTAGTTGAAGAGCCAGAAGAAGAAGTTAAAAAGATAATGAAAGATAAACCAGTTGACAAAAAGTCAAAGAAATTGAAAGAAGAACATGAACCTGAAAAGATGAAATTCAAACCTTATGAGATTGAAAGAACTACTCCAGAAAGAGAAGAATTAGATTTACCTGAAATTGAAAAACCTGAAGAAGTTCTCCCACAACCAGATGTCCCGATACCCAAAAAGCCTAAGAAGGTTAAACCTGCTCCTGAATCAGTAGAAATTCCTATTATACCTGGAATTCCTAAACCTAAAGAACCAGAAGAGGAACCAGAAATAACGCGAAGAATAAAACAAAAAGAGTTACCTGAACCTGAGCCAGAAGCAATTGTTTTAAAACCGTTTACAAAACCAAAACCTGATGAAGAAAAAGAACCTAAATCTCTGCATGTAGGTAAGCCTAAACCGTACGATATTGAGAGGGATGAACAACCCATTGACATTGAACCAGTTTCCATTAAACCCACACCCAAAAAGAAAATTAAAGGCAAATCTACTAAACTACCCGAAGCAGACGTAGTTTTCGAGGAGCCTCAAGAGTTTGTAACGACAGAAGAAGAGGATGTGTTTGAAGACGTTCCTGAAGAGTTTGAACCTATCATAGAAAAAGTAGTGAAAGAAGTTATCACTGAAAAAATACGTAAAATAAAGAAAAGTAAACCTAAAGAAGAAGAACCTGAAGAACCGGAGATATTTGAAGATGTGCCTGAAGATATCCCTGAAGAATTTAATAAACTTACACCCAAAGAAGAAATTATTGAACATACAGAAATTGTTAAAACTAAAAAAACAAGAAGGATTCCCAAAAAGAAAGAAGCAGACACACTATTGGAAGCTCCAATTAAATTAAAACCAATTACAATTGAACGAAAGGAAATAAAACCAACTAAACTTATTGTGTCAAATGTGGAAGATGTGAAAATTAATTTCGCTGATATAAAATTGAAAAAACCTAAGATTCCTCAACAAAAAGAAAGAAAATCAGTTACATTACCTAAATTCCTGCTTAAAAGCAGAATAGTACATGTGCCATTCCCGCCTGCCTCTGAATCTGAACAAAAACCTCTTTTATCTACACTTGAACCTGTATTTAAGGATGCTGGAGTATTATCCAGAAATGTAGGGGAAGCAGAAAAGGTCTTGAAAACAAAACGCAGAAAGTTAAAGGACACCGATAAATCAATTACCGAATTAGAGAAATTAGACTTAGAATTTGAGGAAATAAAGAAGACGGAATTGGAAAAAGTTGATGATGAATACAAATATATCAAACCCGAAAAGAAACAGCCGGAAAAGAAAGAAGAAAAACCAGTGGAATTAAAGATTGGAAAAGGAAAATTACCACAAGCAGAGGAAGAGGAAAATATTGTTAAATTGAAAAAAGTACCAGAAAAGGAAGAGGAAGTTAAAGAAGAAGTAAAAGATAAACCAAAGCAAAAGGAACCAGAAAAAATAAAGAAAAAGAAAGAGGAAAAAACCGAAGAAGAACCTATAAAACCATTTGAGCCATATAATATTGAAAGGGAATCGCCAGAAAAAGAGGTGTACGAAATGCCTGAAATGGAAAAAGAAGAAGAAATGAAACCAGAAGATAAAAAAGAAAAACCAAAGAAACCCAAGAAAATGAAACCTGAGCCTGAAATAATTGAAATTCAACTAAAAAAGGGAATTCCAAAACCAAAACAACCAGAAGACGAAGACGAATTTAAACCTCAGTATAAACAGAAAGAATTACCTGAACCAGAACCAGAGGAAATTAAACTGAAACCATTTATAAAACCAGAAACTCCGCAAGAACTACTTAAGTCTGAGAAAATAATTGAAGAGGAAATTATAACTAGGAAAAAAATTAAACATAAAAAACCAAAAGAATCAAAACGTGAGAAAGATATCGAAACCGAGGAAGAAACACCATTTGAAGAGATTGCAGAAGAAATACTTATTACTGAAACTCCAAAAGAACATGTTGAAGAAAAAGTTCATAAAATTGAAAAAGTCGAAGAGGTGGTAACGAAAAAGGTACCGAAAAAGACAAAGAGAGTGTCATTTGGTGAAATTACAGAAGCAGAACCTAAGCCTGTATTGAAACCAATTAAAATTGAACGAAAAACGCAACAAGCACAAAAGTTGATTATAACAAAACCTGAAGATGCGCCTATCAATTTTGCAGAAATTAAGCTAAAGAAACCAAAACCTACTCCCAAGAAAGAACCAACAGCCACCAAATTACCTAAATTCACTCTTAAGAGTCGCATTGATCATATTCCATTCCCGCCGGTTTCAGAAATTCTACAATTACCGAAAATATCTGAATTAGCACCTGTTATAAAAGATTCCGGTGAGCTATCAAGAAACATTACTGATGCTGAGAAGGTTTTAAAAACAAAACCTAGGAAACTAAAAGTTGTCGAAGACAAGACCACCTTATTGGATTTAGAATTTGAAGAACTTAAAAAGAAGGAGCTGGAACAGGTAGATGATGAATATAGGAAAGGAATTGATAAGAAACCAAAAGAAGAGAAGATTGAAGAAGTACCAAAGAAGATTAAAATAACAAAGAAAAAGATTCCAGAAACACTGGAAGAAAAAGAAGAAGTTGTGCTGAAAAAGATTCCTGATAAACCTGTTGAGGTTATCGAAGAAATTAAAAAGGAAATGATAGAAGTATTTCTTAAAAAACCTGAAGTAGAAGAACCAGAACCTGCTCATATGGCAGTGGAAACGTTTGAAAAAATAGAAGCCGAAAAAGAGCCAGAAAAGCATAGAAAAGTAAAGAAAGTGAAAGAGCCTAAAGTAGTACCTGTAGAGGAAATTAAAGAATTTTTACCTGAGAAAATAATCGAGGACACAATTCCAGATGTAATAAAACCAGAAGAACCTTTACCTGTTGTCGAGATAGTTACAGGCACAACAATTGAAGAAGTGAAAGATGAAATTAAACCCGCACTAAAATCTGCAGATATTGAAATAGAGGAAGTTAAGCTTACAAAAACTATTAAGAAGGTGAAAAAACCTAAATCAAAAGAACCATCAAAGGAAGAACAAGTAGAAGAAGAACCGGTTGAAGAAGAACCGGTTGAAGAAGAACCAATTGAAGAAAAAGAAATAAGTGCGCAAATACCTGCATCTGAACCCAAGAAAAAAGAAAAAGTGAAAGTAGAACCAGAAAAAGTTAAACGCAAAAAACCAAAAAGCGAAGAGATAGAGTTTAAACCAATTAAGATTGAACGAAAAGAAATTAAGCCACAAAAGCTTATAATTTCAAAACCAGAAGAAGCTGTTGTAAACTTAGCTGAAATCAAATTAAAGAAACCAAAGGTACCTGAGAAGAAGGAAATTAAATCTGCTAAATTACCCAAATTCTTACTGAAGAGCAGGATAAACTATGTAGATTTCCCACCACTATCGGAAATTTTGCAAATGCCCAAAATTAGTGAAATGGAACCGATATATAAGGACAATGGAATACTTTCAAGAAATATTGCAGAAGCAGAGAAGATTGTTAAAACTAAGCGCAGAAAGCTAAAACACATAAAACCAGAAGATGATACTCTTGAAAAGCTTGATTTAGAAATGGAAGAACTGAAGAAGCGAGAATTGGAGACCGTGGATGATGAGTATAAGTATAAGAAACCAGAAAAGAAACCTAAAGAGGAAGAGAAGCCAGAAACAAAAACAATAAAATTAGGAAAGGGCAAGGTTCCAGAACCAGAGGCAACACCGGAAGAAACTATAAAATTGAAAAAGATTCCTGAAAAAATGGATACACCTGTTGAAGTTTCACCAATTAAACCAAAGAAAGAAGAGGAAGAGGAAGACACAAAAATTATTAAGAAACATAAAAAATATCCAAAGATGGAACCATTTGAACCACTTGAATTTGAGCGGGAACCAGTAGAATTAGAAAAGCTTGGAATTCCTGATATTGAAAAACCAGAACCGGAGAAAAAAGAGGAACCTACCTCGAAACCAAAGAAAACAAAGAAACCAAAAGAAGAGCCTGAAAAGGTAATTATTCCTTTGGAACCAGGTA
>JARJDU010000093.1:0-13589 GCA_030264695.1 Lissagria laeviuscula
TTGAGTAAACTAGGAGATAAGCTCAATAGAAAATCCTAGCTGATATTTAATTTAATTAAGTATTGACATGACTATTACTATATAAAACAATGCTAGAATTAATTACTATCATGAATACAACATGATGCAACAAACTGTCATTTGCCTCTTTTATAAATTTCTTGTAAATATGTTGTACATAAACTCTTACATTTAATACTAACTTACATAATAAGTAACCACAATTTACTGTTTAAGTAAAATAGCCAGAATACTGTCTTCGAATCATCTGATAGTGATAATATGTACTATCATTGATAATACTTTTAACCCTTCTATACATTGATAGATTACTACTCATTAGATAAACGACGTTATTATACTAATTAACAAGATATCAATAACTCCGATATTCACTTAACTTAGTAATTAAGAAAGACATAATCTTTTATCTATGAAAGAGTAACAACAGTAACTATAATTAATTAATTAACTAACTAATTAACTTACTAACTGTTGAAGTATATTATTTCTAAGAAATAGAAAAGAAATTCATTTTGAAGTTAATTATTAAGCTTAAAATGATGCCATGATTATAAATTGATTTAAGATAATTAAATGAATAACTTAAGAAGCTAGTCTATCTAATCTGATTGACAGAAACGGTTTTATCAGTGTTGTTGCTACTATATAGCAAGAATAAACAATGCGTTGGGGCTTATGAGCAGAGAGAGGCTTAAAACGAAGAGTTTTGCACTCTTCGGAAAGAATGTTAAATTTTACTTATTTTGCATACCCCTGAGGTATTAAATTACACATAATGATTTGCACGAAATATTTCTGAATTATGTCTTGTTTCAGCAGATTGTAACGAAACCGCCACAGTTTTCTGATAAGTTTTGCATTCGTTGGAAAGAGTATTAAATTCTACGTGTATTGCATACTCATACGGTCTCAAACTTAGTCGGACACACAGTGATTTGCGGCTTTAAATACAAAATAGTTAGACATTTATGCAAATTTTGTTTGTTTTCTGTCACACTTTCGATGATTGTGACAGAAATGTATCTGATTTCTGATAGGTATTACATAGGTACACAATAAATTCAACGTGTTTTGCATATCTCTAAAGTCACAAAATTAATAGAGAACATGACAATTTAAGCCTCTAAACTCCAAATAGTTGATAATATTCTCAATTTTTTCTTGTTTTTTTCTCACATTTTTGTAGATTTTAACAAAACCGCCGCAAATTTCTGATATGTTTTGTACTCATTAAAAATAATTTTAAATTTTACGAGTTTTACATATCTCTACGGTCTTAAACTTGGTTGGGAACACAGAAATTTGTAGCTCTAAACACAAAACAGGTAGAAATTTATACTAATTTTCATTGTTTTATGTCACATTTTGGCAGATTGAAACAAAACCGAAGCAGTTTTTTAATAAGTTTTGCATTCATTAGAAAGAATATTAAATATTATGCAGTTTGCATACTCCTGCAGTCGTCAACTTGGTCAAGAACACAGTAATTTGGTGCATCTACACTCAAAATTGTTAGGAATTTAGTATTTAGTGTTTCTTATCACATTTCTGCAGATTGTGCAAAACCAAAAGCAATTTTTAATACATTTTGCATTCGTATGAAAGATTATTAAGTTCTATCCTTATTGCATACCCTTCCAGTCTAAAACTTACTCTAAATTTAGATTAAAACAATTTCCTAACATTATTACATCAATGTTTTAACTTTGGAATAAAATTATTTATAAACTGGGAAAACAATCAATTTCTATAAATAGATAAGATTCCATACTATTTAGAATATTTTTGACCTAAATTGTACATCAAACCAGGCTCAAGATAATTCGTATATGAACAATTACATGATCAGACTAGCTTCTAGAGTTAACAAAATCATGTCAAAACTAATCAAAACGATGTTATATGTTATTATGTTAATCTATTTTGATAATAAATGTGTGTATCAGACATGTAAACATATATAAAATTGTTGTTTTAAGTTAAATAAATAAATTGTTGTTATTATTTCTATAAGAGACAAAACTACTCAACGATGTATCAGAATTTATTGTTAAATTGTATTACAGTCAATACTAAATTGGCTAAAACTATAAAGACATTGTTGAAATTGTTTAATTGTTGTTTAACAACTTAAATATGTTAATTTTATATTTATTTGAAACTTATATTAAAAAAATCCTTCCATATTTATATAATTTCATCAAGATAATACTAAAATTGTACAAAGTTTTTGTAATCGCATTTTAAGCGATAGATAATGAATTGTTGTATGCAAACGACATTATTCACTCTGTCTTTACATATCTACATAATAATTGTTTGCCAGCAAAAACAAAAAAAGCAAGAAAAGTTAAGTAATTTGATGAATAAAAATGTCTCGCTGAAGATTTTCCTGGAGAACTATTCATGACATAGTACGAAATATGATATTTATGAATATAATAAATGACAATGAAGTGTTATTATTAGACATTCTACTAAAAATGCTAAATGTGTAACTGATATTATGATTAATGCATTACTTAAGTCTTGTATTTCACCGTCAAATAGACTAAAATGAATGAAAAAAAGGTATAAAAAGATATACATTGTTAAAATGAAAAGAGAATTAAATACCATGGAGACTTTTAGTAAAACTAACTCTCTGTACATATGTAATTTGTATATAAAATAAAATACAAAAATAAATGTGTTATCTTTTATTTATTAACTTAAATTAACAATAAAAACCAACAAACTCTTATCAAAAAATATATTGTTATTAATTTAATTCTAGGGATTTTTGTTTTGCCAGAATTAAGTTGGTACTAGTAATTTATTGAAAATTAAAATAAATTTATTAAATAATTACAAGAATACACATGTTTTATATTATTAAATTTAAATAATTTAAAATAATTATAATTACTAAATACTAAATGTTATTATAAATTAATGATAAAATTAGTTTAACTTTTATTACAATTAATTTTTAAATAATAATAATAATACTAACACTTAATTATGTTTAAAATATTTTTTTTTAATTTTATTTTATTCATATATATAAAAACAATTGTTAATAAAAGCAATCAAAACAGAATAATATTTTCAACAATACATCTAGGGGATTTTACTTTAAAAAATATTTAAGTTGGTACCACTGCAACTGTCAGCTTTCTTTCAAAATTTTACATTAACAAATTAACGTGTTGTCGGCAATACTAACAAAACAAACTTTAGTAATTTGGAATATTAGGGAAAAGGTATTTTATAATAAAGCGAAATTATTGTGAATAAAATTATATACGAAAGAAGCAGAACAAGATCATTCAAAAATCGAGTGTTATAAAGGTTAGAAGGAATCATCATCCGAAAACCTCGTTTATATAATTCATATAAATAATAAAATAAACAAATTATTAATTAACAACAAATCACATAAATATTAATTTCGTAGCTAGAAGACAGCATCTCATAATAGAAAAAAATCATCGGCGATCAGTCAAGTCAATTCGGGCATCGTTCTAGCACGGAGCCGAACCATTCCGGAAATAACATATGTTTGCTGTGCGGAGGCTGGCAGTTCAATGTGGTGTAGATTTTGCAAGAAGGACCGGCCATCTTTTTACAGTAACTTGTTTGTTTGGTGGAATTAGAATCAAAATTTATTTGTAATTAATGTCAGAACCACAGTCGGCGCTCTTATTAAGGAAGCAACTAGCAGGTGAGTCTCCAAAGCCGTCGAATTGTCGATTCTAGGGACGCCGTACGAAGCATGCCGTCCATTTCTTCGGTAATTCTAAAGCCGGACGTTTTAATTTCTACTATGCGAGAGGGAATTTCCAAAATGCGGTTTAAAGTCGAATTCGTGTATTAATTCCCGGGGGATTGTGCCTGAAATATGTGGAATGTGCGCATTTAACCTCGTAATTGATTAATCTATAAATGGTGGTGAATCACCATGACAAAAAAAATCAAGGAAGAGCATGCTTCTGAAGGGGGCCCTAGGTTGAAGAGTCTTTTTAGTTTGAATTGAGTTGATTGTAGGGCTTTTTCCCTAGAAATTCAGACACTTCACGAAAAATCAATAGTACGCACGCATTTTTAATTTTTTTTTTCTCATTGCATTGTTTTTGTTAATTATCATTATGAAGATGGTGCTAATTAGTTGCAATAGATCTAAGTATCTATTGCTTTAAGGCAAATCTTTAATAATTCAATTAATTGTATTGACTCATTGTAGCAGATGAAACACATATTACATTAACCTCAAATTTAGTTCGAACTGCATATTATATTATTTTATAAATAACATTAATAATGAATGAGTAGGTATTAATTGTGATTGATATTCTTGTTTTAGAATTGAATAAAAACCCAGTCGAGGGTTTTTCTGCTGGGCTTATTGATGACAATGATATATATCGATGGGAGGTGCTTATTATTGGTCCACCAGACACATTATAGTAAGTTTTAGATATAATTTTCATAAATGATTCTAATTTTTGTGCGTTTTTTTGTAGCGAGGGTGGCTTTTTTAAATGCCATCTGAATTTCCCAAAGGAATATCCACTTAGGCCACCAAAAATGAAGTTTGTAACAGAAATTTGGCACCCAAATAGTAAGTATATCTAATATATTACATGTGTTATGGTCAATTTGATTATTCAGGGCAGTTTTCATAATGACTGATGTAATTAGGCAATTTAAGAGGCCAATCAGCTACCATTTTCGGTAGTTTGTCGCTTGCACAGAGCTATTATTCGCTGGTCTGGCTTAAAACAAAAATACAAACTTTTTACATGATAATTTAAATTATTTTATATGTATGAGATAATATATAAAAACTAACTGTATTGTGTTTCTAGTTGATAAAAATGGCGATGTGTGTATATCAATTTTGCACGAACCGGGCGACGACAAATTCGGCTATGAAAAAGCATCTGAAAGATGGTTACCCGTGCACACAGTAGAAACAATTTTAATATCAGTTATCTCCATGCTCGCGGATCCGAATGACGAGTCTCCTGCAAATGTTGATGCAGCAGTAAGTTGAATTCAAACAAAAGAATATATAACTTAACTTTTATATGTATGCAATGTTTTTAGAAAGAATGGAGAGAATCGTACTCGGAGTTCAAACGAAAAGTTGCAAGATGTGTTCGAAAATCGCAAGAGGAATGTTAGTATTGCGCCCCCCAAAAAAACATCGACCTCCCGCACAAGCTCCCATCAACTTGCGAATCATCCCCACACACCTCTCCATATATCCTAATTCCTCCTCTCCCTTTTTATCAACAATAAAGGTCAAGTAATTAAAAAAAACGATTGCCAACATCGATAACAGTAATTAGACCAATTGTCAACCACCAGCGGTTGTTACACGACAACTTCAACATCAAATGATGGCCGGACTACCTATAACAATAACAACAGAACCAAATTCTCAATTAGTTCCAACCAACAACAATCTTCCGAAATCAGTTAAATGAAGAAAAGTGCATGCAAATTTAAAACATTGTTTTTTTGTTTTTACTTTGTATTTCGAATCATCTTGGTTTACTTATTCGTATGGTAATACATTATCTTCTCTTTCACTTTGCCATAAGTAAACTAAACGTAAACAAGACTTAGATGGAAGAGAATATGTAGCGGAATGAGAAATGCAAAAAAAATCGAACTTTAATTATTAATGAAGATGAACAACCACAACATTTGAGATGATATGACGATGATCTCTCCCAAACTGATTACGACTACTACACTATAATACTATTAACTAATTAATTATCTTACAACAAACAAGCATAAAGTAAATTTTAAACAGAAATTAAATTGATGCGATGTTCGCGCACAGCTGTGATGGCACTTATACAATGCCGTTTCGCTGTGCGTTTTTTTGCAAAACGTTCGTTGCTCACGAAACGAATTGTGTTGTGTGATTTTCTTTTTTTATCAACAGCAGCTATAATCGATGAGGAGCAGCAGCCACTTTTGCGTTTAATTTATATATTTTACTTTATACGTTTAAGCGAATAAATAATGTAAGGAGAATAGTGACATGGATGGAACATGTGCGCAAAGTTTTGTCAATCAGGTGTTGCCCATAATCATTTATTATTTACCAAATAGCTACTGATAATATTGATAATAAAATTGATTTCATTTTGTACTTGTATTGGGTTTGCTTTGTATTTTCTTCAATTTTTATGAACACTACATTGATATATGTAGGTCAAAGGTATGTTTTTTATTAATCAAAATGGTTGTAGTTCTTAAGAGGTATTCAATTGTTTAAAAGAATTAGCAATAGTTTTATTGCAAAAGTGAGATTTTTACGGTGGACTCTAAGTACTTTTCAAAACACCGTAGATTTCTAGGGAGTTTTATGTTAGTAGATTTAGGTTGGTATATATTTTGACTTTATGTATTAATTAAATAATGATTTTTGGATTTATTTATGTTTTGTTTATATATTTTAATGCTTAATTAATTTAATAACTTTACATATATTTAATATTTTTAATGTTAATAATTAGTAAAAGTTCAAAGTACTATAGTGACCTAGTAACTTTTTTGTAACTAGATTTAGGCTGGTCACAAGTTTAAAAAAGTTTGTTTGCTGTTATCAATACATTAGTTTTATGTTTAGTTAGTGGAACATTTTTACAGAGATAACATTTATCTAATTATTAAGATAAAATTAATCTTTAATTTAATAGACAGAAAATTAACTCTTAGAAGTTGAGAATTAAGTAAATAATACGCAACTATAGATTATGGTTTTATTTTATTAATTTATAATTTCTTATTTTAGCATTAACATACAAATTTATAAATATTTCTATTTTTATAAGAATAATAACAACTTATTTTATTTATTGTTTTACTGACATTTTATATAATAATTTGACTTATTTACGGTTGACTCAATCGAAAAGTTCAAAGCACCATAGTAATCTAGTGACTTATTTGTAACTAGATTTAGGTTGGTAGCCTTTTGCACTTATTGATTTCTTGATTCATTTAAAACAAATGAAATAATTAGGCAAATAGTTATTATAAGTTTACTATTTAACAAAAAATATTTAATAATCTATAATACTTAAAATTGTCTAATTATTTAATAATTTTTAAAGTTAGAAATAGTTTGCTTGTTGTTATCTATACATTAAACAGTTTTTTGTTTGTTTGTAGGTAGAACATTTTTACAAAGGTAACACGTGTACCTAACTATTTAGATAAATCAAGTTAATCTATAATTTCGTAATCAAACAGGAAATAAATCATTAGAAGTAGAGAACTAAGTAAATAATACACAACTAATAGATGTTTACTTAAATTTTATTTATTCATATAGCTCCTTACTTAATCATTATCATCAAATATTTTTAATAATTATGTATATTACACACTCGGCATGTAAAAAACTACATGCAAATAGTTCATTTGAATTGTATATTGTTAATGCATTGGTTTTTCAGTTCTTCGCAACTTTCGTGTAGATGTACAAACGAAAAGGTGCTCGAAACTGTTCTTATTATAATGACAAACAAGTCATCTTGAGACTTTCAGCAATGAAATAAATTGTACACATATTATCATTGGCAAATCAAGTCATGTTTCACAACCAAGGAAGCAATCTTGTTTAAAATCAAGTTTATTAATTATGTATCGCTTCATTATAATAATTACTCAGTCAAACTATATTTGTCATTACAATTGATTCATCAACTCACTTCGTCGACTACTCCAAATAGAATATTATTCTTCACAAAGAAAATAAAAATAAAAGAACAACAAACCTGTTGGAAATCGATACAATATTAGAAAATTAAACAGGCAATTTCACATTAATTAGCAACAAAATAACTTCCTCTGAGTGAAGTAAAGATAATAATTACAATAGCTACAAACCAAAACATAAACCTTGCACATAATTTGCAAATTTGAATGTAGTTGAGAAGTACCTACATACAATCCTGGTTTTTCATTTTCTTCAAATATAGTTAAGTTAGTACAAAGTTTAAAAATCTTTTCATATTACAATATTATTATTATATTAAATCAAGAATAGCGGAGCTCTCGAATTTGTTGTTTTTTTCATTAGTTATACATAGTAATCATAATTATCTTGTACTATTTTCGTGTGTGTGTGTGTGTTTCGTTCCTATCTCATACACACACTTCTTATCTTGTGTTTTTCATAAACATATTAAATATCTTCACTAATAATCTATATGTATATCAATGAGAACGTAATTACATAGTTTAGCAAAACATCATCGCTCTTAATTTTACAAAATGTAGATGCTTCTTCTGCAGCTGTTTCTTCTTCTTCTTCTACATAATACACAATAATGTTCATCATATATATATACTATTTATATATTATGTATGTTCAATAATGTATGATGAATGATGATGATAAAAACTTAATTTACACATTTAGTTAATAACCGAAAATGTATTTTCGGCACTTGTTTTTTAGTTTTTCTTGTTGTTATGACGGTTGCCTATTCTCATTTATGTTACAATTCGTTTTGCTTTTGTTTTCTTGCTTTTTGTCATCAATAATGATTGTGCTGATTGCTTTTCCTTCCAATTACATAAATGATTATAAATGCAATAATGTAATGCATTCCTTGTTATGAATAAAAACAATATAAAGTCAAAAAAAGCATATGCACATGACCAAAAACAACACAGTTCTTTAGTCAGGCAAAAAATATATATAGATATAATTAATATAATAGAAAACTAAATAATGCTGTAATGCAAGGAAGGAAAGAAAAGTTCTTAACGTAACACACGCCAACAGATTGTGATTTCTGATCAAGTTTGCTTGCTGCTTTTGTAATAGTGTAAGGTGTGTTCGCACGGTTTAGTTTCAAATGTTTTGGTTATAAAAGTTATCCAGTTAGTAAATTGATAATAATAGATCTAGCAAGACAGAGAACGAAAGAGTGTGTGATTGGCGAAGGGGTAGTGAATGAAGCTGGTGAACTGCTTTTGCTCTCTCTATTCTTATTTATCAGCTTTCTCTTCACGCGGTTTCGCGCCACCGAAAATCGTCGACGTCTGCGACGTTTCCGCCATCTGATTCACAGGCGCTGCTACTGTACGTGGTTGCAACTGCAATCTCTTACGATTTGATGTATCTGCAATAAAGATGGGATTACATTAAGATTATGATGAACATAGATGCTTGGTAATTACCGGGTGCCGCAGTTGGTAAATCTTCTGCGAAAGGTTTACGCTCCTGCTGTCGTCTCCCTTGGTTACCACCATAACCACGGCCAACGCCACCGCCACCTCCTGGAGGACCACCGCCTCGACTACCCCAGTTACCGCCACCATCTTCACCACCGAAATTACCATAATTGCCTCTGTGACCTCCTCTATCGCGATCTAAACAGAGAATTGTTAGAAAAACTCTACACAGAATTAATGTAACTTACCACTGAAACCACCACGAGGCCGACCGGCACCGCCACCCCCTCGATCGAATTCGTCATTACCATACCCTCCACCACCACCACCACCTCCACCGCGATGATGCTCACTACCGGAACGATTAGGACCGCGAAATCCACCTCCGCCGCCTCTGCCACCCCTCCCGCCTCTATCAAATCCACCTCCTCGATCATTCCTCTTGCCTTCAGCAACATCAATCTTCACACATTGATTCTGCACCATAACCTGTCCATCCATTTCGACAGCTTCCTTGAGATCTTCCAAAGACTCAAACTCCACATAGCAGAAGCCCTTAAACCGATCCGTTTCCTTATCCATCACCAATCGAATGTTCTTGATCGTGAGATTCTCGAAAATCTGATTGATGTCTCCTTGCACCAGGCCAGAGGGCAAATTTCCCAGGAAGGCGGTGTACGGCGGCTCTGTGGGGAACGGTTTGCGTCCACCAGGGCGTCGACCGCCGCCCCCATAATCCCTAAAACGGAAAACGACGTCAAATTGATAGAACGCACGACTTACTTGACATAGATGCTGGACGCTTTAAAAGCCACATAATTGCGTTGCCGGCTGTGAGCGTCCGCAGAGCATGTGCTTCTTGGCATTTTCGAACGTCACGGACGAATTACGCCGCGTTTATAGATAATAACACTGCGAATCATTGCGTTTACCCTTCGTGCACGTTCTGGACGCTTGACGCCGGCATTTTCACTGATGAATTCGCCGTTTCGGGCGAGTATTTACCTGTTTTCGCGTTCTTCATAACGACGGCCGGCCATATTTGTTAACCTTGGAGCGAACGCGCCTGTCCAAAACACAAGACCGCCAATTCCGCCAACTTATTCGACATGTGTTATTATTATTTGTATCGTGTATCAATTTCTATGCGTATTTTTCTCTTTTCGCTCGCAGTTTCTTTAATAATCAATTTAATTTCGTTTTCTGCCTGTACGATTTCTTCCACTTTGTAAAATATATACTTTTGTTTAAAGTTGGTATCATCCAATTGACAATTTGACAATTTCATAGAGAATTTAGTGTCAGTTCCTAAAACAAAATTTATAACAAATTTGACAATAATTAATATAATTTACAATAATTTAGGTAGATGCTAATAAGTTATTTTTATTGATATTTTTTAATAATTAATATTGCAAATTGTTTAAATCTAGGGTTATTTGCGTTTCTAGGTTGGCAATGCAAACAGCGGCAACGTCGTAAACGTCGCAACTGTCAATTCTTCATAAAAACATGATGGCGTGTGTAGAGGAAAATGGAATTGGTGATGAAGAAAATGGTTTAACAACTGTAAAGAAGCCAAGAAATAGTTTCTTGGATAGTTTTACAAGGATCACACATAACTCTACTAAACTCCGATTGAAAAGTGGTATTCATATAGTGCGTCATTTAAGTAAAAACAATGAAAACGTATGTATCGCACATGTGTATGAATCATAACCTAGAAAAACAAATCACAACTTATAAGTTTAAATTGTTAACGTAAATAAATGTATGGATAATTTGTTATAATATAATTTTTCTTGTGTGTTTTAGAACGACGAGTTAAATTATACTATCGGGAGGTTGGTGCGTGGTCTGGGATCATCAAAACTTAACTCTCGCATTGGCTTTTACACAACTTTGGTTGTTTTACTTAGAACGAATAATAAATATGATGTTAATGATATTGTGGATGTTATCTCTAAGGAATTGCAGACAAGTGGACAAAATTCAAGAAGTGTGAGTATATAATAATTAATTTTCATTAGAGGCTGTTTTCTGTAAATGTCAAATTTGAATCTAGGGGATTTTTAGTTACTAAGTTGGTAGTAGTTTTCAAACTTTCAATTATTGATATTTTTTATTTAAAATGCATTTATTTTATGTTTTAGGAGAATGCTGATATACTTAGTGGATTGATTCTTACCTGTGGTGCAGTTCTACATGCTGGTAAATTTGAAGAACTTAAAAATGACAAGAGAAAAGTTCTTATGGATCATTTTGTCACTGCAAGTACAAAGAAAACTTACCTTGGATTGTTGGCTTCATCTTTACTGGTTGATGCGTTTCCCAAAGTAAGTAGAAAACTGGCATATTAACATTGATTATGAATAGCATTTACAATTTTAAATTTATATACAGCTGGGACAAACAACTTTTGCTGAAGATATCCTTCCAATACTTCGACCCCAATTAAAGAAGACTCTCTCAGATTACACTTTAGATAACTTATATCTATTATTAAAATGTGAGGAGCACTATCCCAGTGTAATAACATCGAAATTTTTGCAAAACTTGATAAATTCCTCAAAAATCATCACTGAGAGCAACGTAAAGCCAATAATTCATGTACTTTTGAACGTCATACCCATCAAAAACTTAACTAAACATCCAATCTATGAATATATAAGCAAGAGACTATCAAGCACTAGTTTCATGTTGAAAGTATTCACAGAACTAGACGAAAACTTTTCGAAAGCGACGCATACGCGACATCAAGTTCTTGCTATTGTATTAACTCATATGGTCAAGAATCTTAAAGACATAAATTTGCTGCCTTTTGTATTTGGCAAGAACTTCCTCTTAGAAACATTAGATCATTTCAAGAACACGACAATTAAGCAGCAAGATGAGATCAAAGTCGCTGTGAGTTTCCTACTCGATGCAGTGGCTGAAACCGCGAAGAAAGAGGAAGTTACTTCCGACATAAAGATCCATCTCATGAAAAACTTAATGTTTTATCCAGGGACATTCATCTTCGAGAAGATAACGGGTAGTAAAGTATTGCAACAAGTGACTGCAACATTAGACACAGCCGGTGTGAAAGAATTAGCTGAGATCTATAAGAAAGTCGTGTTTGCGGAGCTTGAGAAGATGAAGAACGAAGTTGATACCGAGTCTTGGTTGAATCTAGATCGGGTCTATGCAGCTCAATTGTTAAACAAATTAGTAAATCATCCGAATGTAAGGAGTGAGCAGGAATGGCGGACGCAACAAATCGAATTGTTGATGGAAGTTGGTTTGATGAAGACTAGAGGTGTTGGATATGACCTGGTTAAGCCTATGAAAGACACGTTCTTTCATAGTTTGGATATCAAGCTTGTTAAGTTATCGGACGTCGTGCAATGCTATTCAAAGTTATTGCATACATTGGTTGAGAGAAGGAATGATTTACGTGTGCAATTAGAGCCGGAAGTTCAAGAATTGTTTGATAAGACCGTGGCCATTGTCAACAAGATGGCCGCCAAGGCGAAAACTAAAACGTTGACTGTAGTTTTTCAAACTTTATTCTTGCACATGGCTCTGCAGATATTTAACGAGGAGAAAGTCGCTTCGGATTCGTTGAAGGAATTGTTTTCTTGTTATGAGCGCCGTAAATCGAAGGATTTAGATGTGCCATGGGTGGAAGTAGTCGTGGATCTGTTTCTGAATCTTCTGTCATATAATTCGCATTTGTTACGATCCATCATTGGGAAAGTCTTTCCACATTTGTGCAAGCATTTAACTCCGACGGCAGTTCATCAGATTCTACATGTCTTAGATCCGAAATCTGATGATAATCCTTTGAGTGAAGATGTTTCGGATGATGATGAAGAAGAAGAAAACGAGGAAGAGGAGGATGATTCAGATGACGATTCTATGGAAAAGGAAGAAGAGGACGAGGATGAGTTTGAAGAAACTCAAAATGATAAGTTACGACAAGCTATACAAGATGTTTTAATTCAAGGTAATATTTATATTTTTAATATGTAGGAGATTTTGGTTTCTTTACTAAAATCTAAAGGATCTTGTTACCAAAATCTAGGGGATCTTGTTACCAAAATCTAAGGAATTATGATTTTATTACTAAATTCTAGGGGATTTTGTTCTGTCAATATTTTATGTTGGCACTACTGTCACGAAACTTTACTTTTTTTTTGTTTTTTTTTTTTTAGGCAAAAACGATTCTATATCAGATACCGAGAGCATAGATTTAGATCAAATGTCGGATGGCGAATGTGAAAAGCTGAACAGTGCACTTGGTGCAGCATTCAAACAATTCCGACCGAATTTAGGTCGCAGGAAAGCGAAGAAACAATCACGTGACGATGAGACTCTCACGCATTTCC
>JARJDU010000121.1:0-20455 GCA_030264695.1 Lissagria laeviuscula
CAGTTCAGGTTCGGTTTAATTAAAGTCCTGATGGAATACTCGGATATCTTCATCGTCATTCCCATGATTCGCATCAACATCGATGAATTCTTAACGTATGTTTGCCTCGACGAATTGGGCGCTATTGGTTTTCGCTCAATCGACTCTTTATTGCTCACCAACAAAAAATATTTGCAAATTGCTACCAATAGCATTATGTTTCGTTCCAATTCAAATTGAAATTAGCTAACAATAAATAATCAAAGAACTCGCTCTGTGTTCGTTGTTAGTTTCTAGTTATTAGTAAATGTATAATAATAGTACCTTGGTTTCTGTATTTGAGTTTCCTTTTGTTCAAAACAATAAAAACATAATCACATTCACATAGAATGTTTCAATAAATCATGTTTAGTTGTCACATAAAATATCCCCCTAGAAACTTTCTCAGTGCATTGCGCTCGTTTACATTTTACATTTAGAAGATAGTTCTATAATTCCATTTTAGAAAAACTAGAAAGTTAAACTAACGTATGCGGCTCTTAGATCCAAGGCCATAGAAAGTATATTTTCTCCTACTTCTTGTTCCTCATGCCTACAACTTTTTTCGATGCTCTGAATAGAGAAGTAGATGGAAAAAAACTTTCGTGTTATTTATTGATGGCAGAAGTAAAGCATCATAAACCCGCCTAAGTTTTCATTTTACGAGCGAAAATAGAAAACACGTATCAGCGTTGTCATAATGATATAATGTAGTCTAGACAGACATTACTTTAATATCATATCAATATAAGTTTTCTTATAGCTATAAATACCCGCATAAACTCCAAACAAACAAATAAATAATAACAATAAGATTATTCTTATAGATACAAAACAAAATGGCCGCTTTTAGTGGAAGCGCATGCTTGCGTTGTTAACACATCGTAGTTTGTAGCTGCAGCTTCATTCCAGTCGGCTGTTTGCTCACAATCATTTTAAGTACATTAAGTTCCTCAGATTTCGCTGATTGAAAAGTTGACCTACAAACTGCCATTGCCACTTGAATTCGTTCCAACCAGCAAGCACACAATCGTCCATCCAGCCGCACGTGAATCCAATGCGAATTGCACGAGTACGATCCTCTGTGCACTCGACGATGCAGAGAGGAAAACTTTCGAGAAAGGAGCATTTAAAAGAAAATTAAGCACTCTACGTTAAAGCAGATAAAAGCAGCAAAATCTATGTGTTCAAGGCAAAAGTTTGTTAAAACACGTAATTTTTGGATGTTCGCCTTGGTAAAAATGCCTGCTCCCCAAAATAAAACTCAAGCTCAAGGAAGGAAGCATAACGATCGGTGATGCGTTAAATAAGGACGCATGTTGGATATAAAACTAAAAAAACGAATTGAGGGAGGCACGGCATAGCAGAGACGTAACAAATTTACTTTGTAATTAACAGTTTCCAGTGTGGGGGTGTGTGTGAGCTAGGGATGTAAATTGGCAAACGTAAATCGCGCGCTCTGATATATCTATTTAGGATATTTATTGAACGGTTTCTATATACGCATTGGGCCAATCGAATGGTGAGAGTGTCAAATTTCATTGGCATACAAATTTCAGCCATAAAAGTCTTAAATTTTTTCAAAGATAAGTAAAGATTTAATTGGACGCTTACCGTTTAAGAATAGAATATAAATAGCTTTTTTATTAATTAACAAATTAATAAAATTTCTCGCAAAATGCCAGTAATCGTAATCCCTTAACCTCACATCTGCCGCAACCCGTTTCCCACCGTAAGAGCATGACAAGCAGAAAAATATAACAAATGTATGATGTAAGAGGCATTACCGTCCGTGAATGGTATTAAGGTAATCTAGTCGTATGAAACAGTCGTTAGGGTTTAATGTTTAGACCAGCATCCGAGTCATGCGGCTCACTATAACTTGCCAGCTGTCCGTGTGCAAATCCACCGAGGCCATCAGATATGCCCACGTACCCACTCGCATACTTAACGTTGCATTGGTGGGTGGTTAAGTCGCCTCGGTCGCAACATAACAATAAGTGCACATAATGGCTGCGCGAAGACTATATTATAGTAGACAACGTGTTTAAGCTGTGCAAAAATGTCAATTCCTTTAATTACGTTTAGTTTAAAGCATCGAATCATTAAATCTAAACACCTACTGCAAGAAAAATATGTGTGTTACTAGCAAAACCCAAAATTGGTTTAAGTCCCTATTTCAATGATTCCGTTAAAAGCATGATATTGTTAGACGTGAAGCAAACACCACACGCTTCCATTTCAGTTAATTAACATCCCAGAAGTCATTAAAACTAAAAGCAAAGTGTCATTCGCATTTAAATCCGTTTAATTTCCAACAAAATTAAAACTACTTTGGATTTTGAAAATAACGAGGAAAGGTTGGCGTTGAGTGGAGTCGTTCGGTCTTGAAGAAAGTTTTTCCTTCCAATTCCTACCTCACTTTCTGTTCCTTTTTTCTTCTATTTTTCAAGTGGTCGAACCAGATTCGGGGTTCTTTGCACGTCGCCCGCTTCATTGTTTTGAAGCCTTTGCTCTCGCTCCGGGACAATTTCGACGATTTAAAGTTCCAAAGTGAAGTGGTCCGGATGCGAACACCTTTCGCCGCTATGCCATCTATGCCATGATATCCAGCAATCTTGACTGTCGCGTCGCCTAAACTTTGATTAAGAGGGTCTATAAATCTATGGGGAATCAGAGCTCGAGATTAGCAGCCGAATCTCCTTATATACTCAGCCAATCGCCAGCAGCGACATGAATTAAACGATGCCTTATTTATTACACAAAGCGATTGCTATTATGCCACATGTCACATCTAAGTATATACCTTTGAATTTACAAATCATTAAAAGGTTGCGCAAGCGCATATGAACCTTAATGATTTTATACAGAAACGAAATTAAATTTCAAGGGAAACAAATATGGCACTAATACGCCATTTCAAATGACCGAGTTGACAAGGGATTAGAATTATCTCTATATCCCGTATATCCGCAACGGTGCAATGTTGGTTGCAGCATGCCGACTGCCATACAATGTATAACAACCGCAAAGATATGGCTGTCACAGTGAATTATCCGGATGACCGGTAGTACTCATTTATTTCTTTGCCGCTCACTGCGTGGTATCTATCTTTACTTCTTAGGATTAATGCGAAATTTTATGAGCAATTTGTTAACTTCATATTTTCCGTATTATTTCTTTGAAAATTCATAATATTTCATATAAAAACTTAACATTGGCAACCCAATTTGCAATTAATTGTGTAACCCCAAGATGAATTAAATTTTTATTAAACTCAACTAATGAATTAAGCTAAACTAACGACAACCAAATGTAAGTCAATTAGCGTTAGTTTTATAACTTTAATATGTTCCATTCGAAGTTAAATTGCTTTAGTGAAAATAGTACTACAAGACTCAGGCAAACGCATTACGCCTAGCGCCTTCGCCACCCGCCTTCGAGAAGCACAATGAAAGTGCTGCGCGCACGATTTGCATATAGTAATTATATTTAAACGTAACACGGAATATTAATGGGACCGGAAATACTTTGCGACGCGTACATAACAATCGTTTTATGTACAACTATGTCTATATCTGCGTTTATATCTATATCTATGAACAGACGCACGCCGCCGCTTCCAGAGCTTTCTATTTTCTCGAATGTGCGCGCCGACAACATTGTCGCTCACTTGGGAAATGTAAACAATTTTACATGAAAACCCAATTAATTTATACGGCAAAATTGAGCACGAGCCGTAAAACATATCGACTTTTTCTAAACATATAATTTGACTGCAGCAATACAATCGTTTTATGGTGGATATGAAAATTATTCCAATAAATGGGTTATAGCCGGAATGCAATATGACGAACTAAATGGGAATTCATTTGGGAGAGGCGCGGAAATGCTGGTTGCAAATAGCTGAATTATGTATAGATATTGTAGATGTATACGGATACAAAAATAATCAAATATTACGAGTGGGATGAGATTTGATTTGCAGAAAATTGGGTGGTTTTTCCAGTTTGAAAATAAATAAAACTGTTTTTGTTTTTATAACCGACGTATTTTTTTAAAATTTTGGTTTAGAAAATCTTTCAATCCGATGCTTGCCGGTAGTTTAATTTTTGTTTTTGAATCATCACTCAATTAAAAATGTGTCCAACTATGAATAGTTCCACTTAAAGCTAATTTAGAACAATAAACTTTGATTTTATTGCTAGAAAAATAATTATTTAAGTATTAGGTAACTATTGGTCAATCTACAAAAAGTTTATAATATTTATAATATCACTAGATTCTGATACGGAATATTAACTAGTCATACTATTCTAAATTAGCCAATAAACTATTTTTTCATGTTTTATTCGTGTGTTTCTGTTAATTATGCTTAAGTAGTGCGATAATATCCAAATGTGCGAAACCTATTTAGTAGTTTTCGCTGAGATCTACCCGTAGGAACTAAACTCGCGTATTTATCGGCTTTCATTCTGAAGTACAATGATTTTTACTTTAAAAAAAGTTCATTCTTTATCAATTGTAGACCTTTACTCTTGCACCAATCACACGATATCGACAGCGAATTGGATTGAATCGAAATAAATTGCTTTTCTAATTATGTTTATTTCAACTTTCTGTTCCATTAAACAGCCTAGCTGTCACATTTTAGAACAAGACAACTTTTAACGCAAATTCTTGTCTGTATCATAATTGTCAAAATAATTAGTAATTAGTTAATTAGTCTGAATGCAATTATCAAATGAATATTAATATAAATTAAAACAAATATGGAAATATCAAGAATAATATTCTACGTAAATTATATAGTTTATAATTAACGAGCATAGAATACGACAAATCTATTTATATCCTAATCTAATTCTATTGACGTCAAATAGAGTTACTATGAAACAACATTACATAAACTGAAATATACAAAAGGCGCTCATTAGTAAGCCATTTTAAAGGTATTTTACCAAATTATTAAACAAACATATATCCTTATTTGTTTCTGGTTCACATATTACTAACCAAGAGAGCGCAAGATGTATATAAAGCCAGAATATACATCACAAAAGGCAATGTACAATATGACAGTTGTGCGATAAACCGTCCAACGCTCAAATTGTAAAATTCAGCAGCTTTGGGCATAGAACAAGCAAGCCGTGAGCCATGGCTGGCCCCAAATTGGTAAGTGTAAGTGATTGACTACTCTTCACTACCCTTCGGTTAGAGGTATTACCAGAACGACAGTTTACTATAAACTGTCCTACACCCAAATTGCAAAATAAAGAAGATCTGGGAATAGAACAGACTAGCTCAAGTAGTCCCCAAATTAGGATGTGTTGAAGAGAGTACACAAATGTGGCAAACTGTTTGTTTGTCTTTTCGGGGTATACCTTTTCTACTCACGTTATGACATCTTGGTGCTCTGGCAATGTTGATTGGATTGGCCCATAACAAAGGTCATAGCTTCAAGTCAGGGTGTTCTCCACGGCCTTCCGGTCAAGGAAGTTACCAGAACTTCATCCAGCTTCTAGAGACGGGTTTCTGGATAACGTCTCTCAAGAGAAAGCGTCGATTATTTCAGCTTGTACTTGTACAAGATGTCTTAGAAATGGCACCCTTCTGCATAGAAAACATTTCTCATTTTATGTAGACCAATGACAATAACAAAACCTGGATCCATCTGGAAAAAAATGAGTATACAATCAAATTGCATTATTGAATTAAATTCTAAACAGATGTAATTATAAACGCTTGAAACTTATCGCAAACCAGTATTTAAATGACTAGGCAATTAGGCAATAGTAAACACAAATCAACGCAAGCTGAATAATTTGTACCGACTCTATCACCGTTTAAGTCGCATATTTTGTTTGACTCCGAAAATGTTCCAGAACCTAGAAGATTGCGCAAAGATTGATATCTACTGCATTATTTGCAACTTTTTTCTTGATTAATTCATTTAAAAAGAAACCAACAACTGAGTTGTATCTTATAGGATTCTCCTCTGACTGAGTTAACAGATAAATATTAACAACAAAATTAAAATAATGACAACCCTGCGTTGCAACTTATCATCGAATTATATTGACATTCAAATGTTTTATTATTACTGAGCAACACATACCTGCTAGCAGTTTTGGTGTATCATCACTGCCTATCCATCCATGAAACCTCCTGTTTTATTTTTAATTGAACAAACCGCTTCACACAATTAAATTTTAATTGTTTTTGATGTGAGAGAAGTAACATTATGCGATGGATCTGTCAAAACAGATAAGGAATAGGTTTCTCTATGTGCAACGCCGATTGGGAAGTACTGCTGACGAACAGCGCCGGCGGTGTCACAACGTACCTAAAACAAAACAAATGATTATCCAGTATTCTATTACATCCATATTATCAATGTTAACATGGTAAACCATCTCACATAATATGCAAAATTTCATAGAGCAGCATAATGCCCAATCTATGTTCATTAACTGTTAAGATATGGTTCACATACGTACCTTGTAATAGCATGAATGTGGTTTTCATGTGTTGTTTGTACGTGCGACGTCATGATGCTAGGATTCAATGTAGCATTAAAATCCCACATGTTACTCAATCACACTGTTTGCACATTACCGGTGTTTATAGCCCACAATGTTTAAGAATTTCTCAGCGGATGAGAGGAAATTAACCAATTTGTTATTACTTTTTTCGCAAAAGTAGCGAATATGCGGCACAATTGCAAGAGCTGTCATTAACTGAGAAACAACTGCAGCGAGCATCGTGCTGCGCATGCGGTGTGCGGCTTGCACTCAAACTGTTGTCTAGCCGTTCTTCTCGTTAATCTTCGACTCACGCTGCTTACCGATGCATTCAAATCGCGTTCAGCTGTACTACACTAATGCCAGCAATATAAAAATATTGAAAATTAATTTATAATTATAAAATAAGACACATATATATAAATATTTATTTAAGTTTTGTTTAATTGTACCTAAATTTAACAAAAATTTTTTTTTTGCTATGCATTATAATAAAACGCAGAAATACAATGTTTTTAGTGGCGTAGCGAGGAGTGAGTAAAGGGAGTTATTATGCCCTGAAAGCGTTTCGCAAAAGGGCGCAAAACAATGTTCAAGAAATGATTTAAAAAAAATTCTTACAGTAAGGGGTGCCAAAAATTTTCCTTAACCCTGACGCCAATTATGTTAACTACCACTCTGAATGTTTCCTATAAACATTAATTGACTTAACCATACTTTTTTTTTTCTTATATATGTATATGTATACGTTTAACTTAAACCCTTAAATCTCTCCACACAAAATACGAATTACACATCATACGTACGCTTATTTAATACCAACTTTATAAATTAATGCGCGCTTCGTTTGAGCGCCACCAAGGGTAAGTCCGGAAATCGACAATTTCCGGAAAATAGTATTTTAGGAAATAAGTGATTATCTCACCATGCAGTCACGGAATGCTGATTGCCTACTTTCGTCCTGTCCCCCATCTCGTTCTTGTTGGCAAACCCTTGGCTTGCAATGCGTCTCTTTTGCATCACCATCACCATTTCGTTCGCAAAGACGTCCGAGAGTCTCAAAATACAGACAAGAACTGCAAGGCACGTACTTTGTTAACGTTTTATCGTTTTACTGGCTTTTATCTAAATAGGCAAGGGCAGGCGACGCGCACAACACTAACCTATATCTCGTGCATCGTTCCTTTGCATAAATTCAACGTTTATGGATTAATTCCTGCATTGCAACAGAATATAAAATAAGACATACACGACGCTGTTTTTGCGTGACTAATTAATATTTAGATAAACTATTAAGTGAAATTTTGTATTTTACTTTGTTTATTGTTTATTTTGTTTGTACAAGCATTGACCAAGTGCTGCTCGTACGCAGTAAAAGACAATGCGAATTGACAATGACATCTGGTCAAATGATTTGAAGTGATTATCATGCCCGAATCAAACCTATATCATATTATTCTATTACAATGGGAAAGGGATGCCCAAATCCGGATCCTTATTATAATTTACGATTTAGATATTGGAGACTTATTGGATGGGAGAATCCATGTATTAACTCAAAGACAAAGACGCTTTATCTAATAAATCATTTACTGATGCTCAGCTATTTCTCATGATGTAAAATATCTATAATTATAAATTTCAAACAGGAGTAATAATCATTTTATTAAAAAAAAAATTAACCATCACCTTCATAAATTGCTTCTTTTGGGGATTGGGGATTCTGTGGCAAATTTATTCACAGGCGGAAGCGCACGTCTAGGACCTCGCAAGCCTGAACGGGCTCCAAATTCCAAAAGTGGTTGCGTAGATTCTTTGTGAGAGACCTCAAACTGATTGTGCCCCTCAAGATCCTATACGACAAGCTTCAAACTCATTGTGCGCCTAGGGCCCCGTCAGCTCTAAATTTGCCGCTGTGGAGATTGAATGGCCGAAATTATGCATGGGACTCCCTGAACAATCGGAGAAACATTGACACCTGTCAAATCAAGTCTCTTGAGTTTGTCTAAATTATGCTAGCCCTAAGTGCAGCAGTACTTAAAACTCTCATATCTTTTGTTCAAAAGATTACTACATTACGTAGTAATTCTAACCTTAAAACACCCACGTCTATAACTTAAGTGAATATCTAACCCAAATCGGTTTCGCACTCTATGCAAGATTCGTGGTTTGCTAATAAGTATGCTGATGCGATTCCGCGGCAGTAGGACTTTCGGTTCGATTCAGTCTCCTCGCCCACCGACCTAACCTCTCCAGCAAGCTTTTGAGTGTTGGCACTGTTCGCCGGAAATGGTATGCTTCCATGATTTTGTGCCAGTAAAACCCTATTGACGCCACCCCGCGTATGTGCATTCGACGAACTAATACCAACACCATCGTCAGTACGGTGGTGAGAGAATCTCACACATTGGATTAATTGCCAATAATCCCAGTTCGCTCTTATCTGTAAGTACATCCGGATGGCACCACCTATGCTAACTCGCTAAGTGCAGGTTATTATCGGCGAGGAACCTCTGGCACTCCGGCAAACTTTCCATACACACACCAGCAGCTTCAACCTGCGGCAACGAGAGAATAGCGCACATTTACACACTTCAGTTAACCTTAAACGAATACAAACTCTTCCTTGTAGTCGGAAGGATTTTCATTAGAACGTGTTGCTAACGTATGATTCGTAACTATCTTATGCTAGAAATGCTAGAAAACAAAGAAGAGGAATGCAAGTGGGATGGAGATATGGGTGGTACAGATAGTTACAGATCTCGTTGGTATTTCAAAGTCGACTAGGTAACACCGCGGGCGTTACGCTCGGTTACAAATACCTTAAATACTAACCAAAAACTATTCTCAGACATTTTCCTGCAAGATTGAGTAAAATAATTACCAGTTTGTAAACTGCAAACTTAATTTAATGTGTTTACATAAGAACTAAATACATCACTAGGATCAAAAGATGACTATATAAGATATGGCGCCATCTATGACAACTTACACTTACTAAATGATATAACTACCACTTAAAAGAATATTTCAAGATAATAATTAACCCTATTTTTTTAAGAGACATGACTTTCAAACAACCTAAACTTGCGCTACACCTCACACTTAACCTCAACCTCAATATAAACGAAGAGGGAAGAGCTCAAAGCCTTCGACATAGACGGACGACATTCTGGAAACTTTTAATTAGAAACAAATTAAAATTTAATACGTTTTACCGCTTCTTACTTCCCTGACAACGAGCGGTGATGTCAAAGCAGCAATTGAACCGCTGCCACCGCCGCCACCCTCACGCTTTTATGTCAGTTGCTGATATTATGCGACCGTCAAAAAAGCCAGGATGGCAGGAAGCGAAAACAGTGTGTATCGTCAGGCCGTAATTAATTAGACAACCCTTCGAACGCCCCTCGTGCCTGCTAGAAAATCAATATTTCTAAAGCGCGCTCGTGACCCAAAAGTCGCTCTGTGCTCTAATATTTCACGGGTACCAGTCAGTTAGGGATGTCCAACCATTTATATTGTAAATTAGTTATAAATACGCAAATATGAAAGTCGATAGATGGCACTGGATGGCACATGTTTCCGCTCTACATCGTAGATTCATGGCATACGATTCCAATCGTAATTCTTTATTATTTCAAGTGTGCCCTAAATCCCCTACTTAACATTTTAATATTGTGATTTCTATTTCTTTGGCACTCGTAAAGAGAGTCGTTGGCTATGACAGCCAAGCAGTATTTTGGTTTAAGGTTAGGTTCGACATAAAAAATCACATAAGGTAGTCGAGCAGCCAGTAGGAAGAAAAGTGTTGATTTAAATAAGAGAAAATAAAATTCCCTCGTAAAATATTAATGGAATTTTGTTGTTTCAGGTGAGTTATTCCAAAAAAAGCATCGCCCGTCGAAGGTATGAGAATAAACGTAAACGCCTTCCTTCTCCCCACTCAATTTCTAAGGTAAGGATAGCTAAGTACTTATGAAAAGAAATCAGGTGTATTTGTTACTGGATGGAAATAGAAGGGAGGAATGAAATTCGCAGATAGGTCCTACTATAGAATAATAACTTGCAAAGCGAAGGGAAGCTCGTTTTCCTCGTGGCCTTTCTGGTCTTCCAGGATTCGGCAAAGGCATAGCCTAAGCCGGCGGCAATAATCATTTTGCAAATCCATTCTAAACTTTACGGTAATGCCTTATTTTTATCTACTGCGATGATGATCTGGCAGTCGTATAGTCGTATAATCTCTCTTATCATTTCTGGGTGGATCCACAGACTATGAGCATGCGAAAGAAATGAATGGAAATATGTGGAAGGGGAGGCAATGTTGTTAAAATCTATTATGACTTAAAATATTATTCGTTTTTTTGTTACGACTTAAAGGACTTTGCGCGAAGAAGCAAAATAACATGCGGGATTATGTTTTATTAGAGGTGCTAGTAAACAAGGCTCTGGGTGTTTGAGGTTAGGTTAATGTATAAGTAAGCTCGTAAAAGAAACAAGCTCTCAGTTGTAAAATTGAAATTATTCCGGGAGTATATTTCTCTATATATAAACAAAAAGTATTACTTTTGTGGTATTACCTTATTAAAAGCGAGATATTTTTGTATTTACTGGACTTTGCACAAAATTGTAAAAAATGAAATATTTTCCTTACTATACAATTAACATTAACATAGATTTAGTAATATTACTAGAACGCCAACTTAGCGGAAATGTTGAATACTCGGAGCTGATGATTGCAATGACGGCTGACGACACAAACTGTGTCAAGTTAACTTTATTATAGGCAGAAGCGTAGTTAGAGTTTTAAGCGCCTGGGGACAACTAAATATTTTGCGCCCCTCCCCAAAACCCAGAAATAAACACTTTCCTACAGGAGTTCACAAAAAGTTATTTAGTAGCGGCAATTTCTCCAAGCAGCCTTTTTCCTCCTAAAAATGAAGATTCTAACAGACACTCCACTGAACAAAGTTACTACTCCGACTAGCCCCGGACTGAACGACGAAAATGTAGTCAAATTTCTTTAACTTCAAATCATCGATTTGGTGGCCTTGGGTGCTGGGTTTGATGACAGACTTTTTCCTTCTACCTACGCCTCTGATTATGGACATTGGTATTTAAGGTATCTTATAGAGCTGAGTTAGCAAATAGCTTTATTATAGTATTAGGTTTGAAGATGTACAATTACAATCGAAAGATTTGCCATCTCCTGTTATAGAACTTTGCATATGGCCGCCACTATTCCAATTTCATTCACGCAGGAAGTCTGCGGTTTATCATAAGCATCCCCATGGTGTTACCGTACATCTAGTTGCATATAGTAAGCTAAACTTATTTCGATTATAGACCTCTACCCATAACAAAAACATATTTTTTATAAATATAAATAGGTGCGGTGCGGCTGCCTATATTTCATCTTTTTGTAGCAGGGCCAAGCCTTATATCCCCATTGTTATATTTTGCGTTCATTTCTTCGCAAATCTATGTACATTCTCTAGCACCTGATGTCTTTCAAAACCCACTCGGAGCGCGCTCTGCTCCTGTTGCTAGGTAACTTTGATAGATTGACGCCAACGCGAGCTTTTTTGCGGGACCGTTATTGAACTGCTTGTATTACAAGCTCGAGACGAACAGAAAGTAAATATTATGAAATATTGCTGTCGTCAGAGGGTGTGTTTCCTTTCCCGTTCTCGGAATAGAATGAAATGCTCTTTTCTTTTGTGTTTATTGACGTTCCTTCTAGGCCCAACATAATGTATCTGTATCTGATTCCACCGATAAGATGCGGTTCTTAGAATTATTAAATTCGTTTAGTTTCAAATTGACATAGTTTAGATCAAATAAACTAGCTTATGTTAATATTAGTTGGTTGAAAAGAATGTAGACAAGATTCAGTTTAAATTAGGAAGAGCCAGGCTATGTTTAGTCGCAACGAATTCAAAGATGTTCTCAGTGAGCGTATCTAACAGAAAAATTTGTGTTCTCAGGCATATTCCAAATCATTGATTCAAAATTATAGAAATTTTGAAATAACATTTTCTGAGTGAGATGGGGTGCTAATACAATTTAGAATTTAATGGTAGCAGGAACAGTGGCCTGCTTATTCGAATGTTAATTTCTGGAGGCGTAAAACTTTTTGTTGTTTCCAAACGCTAAAAACCTGCAACGCCTTAGATGTTCCACAAGCTGGAGATTAATTTAATACCACCTTCTTAAGCCCCGAAATCCGGAGTGTCTTTCTATATATTTTAATTTGTCTTGTCATAAATACACTCTAGGTTAGGTTGGGATAGGTTAAATGAGGTTAGACTAGAATCTGTCGATACGATGCGGAAATCAATTTAAATGAAATTCTAGCTTTCTAGCTTGTTGAGGGTTTTCGTTTAGCACAACGACGGCCGTTCTCTTAGCTAATACCTTTTTCAATTACTTCACTATAAATTCTTCTGAGCTCTTCAGAAGCAGCAGGCTACCAGAGTGGAATTAATTAAAATCACGCAACGAGCGCCGAATACAAAAAGGAAGATGCAAAATCGATTAATAGCACTATTAAATTATTAATTAAGTTTACGTGAACGAAATCTACATAGCTCGATTACATTTCTTTCGCAAAACTCTTGTTTATAAAGCTTTCTTTCTTTCTTTATTTTTTCAATGTTCTACCATAAAATAGCTACTTTTACCGTTTATAAAACTGGTAATCACCTGCGACGACACCTTCCCCATGAGCTTAGAACTAACCCTTTAAATATCAACTTAAATCAAACTATGTAATCTTCTGGCGGGAAAAGGTTCAATCTATGTCGATTACTTTACGCATTAATCAAGCACCAGATGGCTAACATTGCCTTGCCAGATACTCGCGTTGCTAATTACGAAAGTTTCACACAAAAATTTTATGCTTTCCTTCCGATACAAGTTGCCTATACAACTTTACACTATATATTAACCAGGTTATAACTTAGATTAAATTTTTGTGTCTATGGCTGGCTAGGTATGTGTAATTTTAAAATATTGACTCTATAACAAATTTGATTTTAATCTCGGAAGCTATTTCAGAGATATTATAATCTATGGCAATAGTGTAAACATGCCATGCAATTTGATGCTCATTTCTAGCCTGCTGAGATATTATCGAAGAGAAAGAAGTGCTGCGCACGATTTGTATAGTATGTACATTGCCCACCAGCCGTCAACAACATTATTTACGCCAATAAATTCCGAAATGTGCATGTACGGGGAGGTAATGGCTATGCGGAACGCGGAACCGCAGCCACTCGATTAATTCCAGGGAGCTATAAACAGTTGAATAAAACTCGAGATAGTAAAAAGTCTTATACATGGCATATCGAAACTATGATGGGTTTGTGTCGAAGTTTATTTACTGATAGTGTCTTGATAAAATGCAGTTTATATTACGGGGTGGGCCGTATACGGCCTTGTATATACCAATCTAATACAAGTGTTAAAAATGTAGGTTAATTTTTAAAACATTGGTTTTATGCAACTTGCAATCGCATCCAATTCAAGCATTTTCTAAAATAAGATGGATTTATAGGAGTAGAAGGCGTTCGAACCGAGAATCCCTCGTTTCGTGTAAGGATGACAACGCAGAGGCTTTGGAATCCATTAGCGTTCCAAATGGATGCACACCAATGTATTACACGGATTTATCTTCATATTTCCATGTAGCAATGTAATACTCTATGTATATTGAGTTGCATACAGTCTCAGAGCTTACACGAATCGCTTATATAGTAAACTTAGTTAACCCAATTTTGTTTCCCAATTACACACATCATAACAATGTCAATAAAGATTTTCATTAATAACATCTATGAGTAAGTATATTAGGTTGCATTTAAACCCACAACTTTTCATCTTACACAATAAACTTTTTTTCTTCTAATAATATAACACAATGGGAAGTATGAATCCAATAAACCAGTAGTAAATGAATATCTAGCAAAACTTTCCCAATATCTCTAGAAAATTAAAGTCAAAACTTGAAACTTAAGCTTGGAAACAAGCTACAAAGTCCAACAATCACCAACAGAAGAAGAAGAACTAAATGATGCATTGCTTTCATGTGCTTGCAGGTAGATATAGATTGTGCGAGCACTCGTTCGTGTTATTTACTCCTGATTAAATTTGTGTAGCGAAGTGAGGAGAGGAGAACAAATACAGAAATGAAGGAAGGCCATGCATGGATGCATCTGGGATTTGCCGCAGGATAATATAAACCTGGTCGCAAATGCTTGGAAACACGACACAATCCCGTCTTTCTCGAGCATTTCTCGTTTTCGAAAAGTGAGTGCATGCGGCTCAAGCTTTCCAAGATTTAGTTTAAACGTTATTTTATACATGTTGCATTGCAGCTTCTTTGGTTGCCTAGTGTAAACTTTATGCGCTTTAGAGAGGGCGCACCTTACGTTATTTATGTCGTTCGTTGTACTACGTGCTGTGCGCTTTCGATCGCTTGTTTCGTTTCGTATGCGTCGTGCGATGTCGCGTCGTGCTATACTGCTTCTGTTGTCTTGGTTGCCTATACTTTACTGCATAGCCTTTCCTAGCTTATGCAACTTTTATTGCATTTCTTGTTTATTTAAGCAGTGCAGCACTTAGAAGATAAGTTTAATGTATCTAAGTACTTTTAAACTATTATAAGGTTTGTGATAGTAGACAACGGATCTAAAATCATCAGTAGTTCTGATGAGCACAAAATGGAGTAAATAGGATATAGGACACTCTTTGATCTGAATGGTTGACACTCCATCGCCAAAGCATTCAATTTGCAGGCGAGCATAGTTTTTACAATCATGCTTGCATTGGTAAATCCAGGGACAATGGATCACCGAAAACTACGAGCATGTTTATAGCGGGCGTGTGTCGACGGCAAGATTATCGCTCCGGGATGCGGACCATCTACCGGCAGCAAAGTCCGTCAATCCACAGCGCACACTATCATGTGATCACAGCATCCAGTCGAGACAGTATCGACAATGCGGGCAACGCCTGTGCAGATATGCGTGGGCGAGTCCTACAGCCCTACAACCCTTCACGAACACTTGTTCAATAGACAGACACTAGATCATTGCGCGCGCATCTATCGCTTCTGTGTACACATCAATTGATATATGTTATCATATCATTTTGGAGATGAGGTGCGATTAATGGGTCCAGTATTAGGTTTGTTAGTAGTTCAGGCATCCTCCTCATTTGCGATATTTACCCAATTCATCTTCATTCAGTTTTCATTCGATTTCAGACAGTTCTCTAGCAAGTTCATAATTTCTTTCATTTTTCTTACCCCTTCTATCTATTTAATGTACTAAGGTCTAACCTTACTTATCTAGTAGAAGTGGATTATATTATATCCTCATGGCTTGTTTTAGTGCGTTGGTTTTCTTTTTTCTGGGTTTTATTATATTATGCTTAGAGGTCTATCCCAGTTGGCGGATGGAACGGAAACTCGGAAAATTCTCTAGCGCTGAGAAAAGAAAAAATCTGAAAGGGCTTCTCTTCTCTTTTCGTTTTTGTACTCGACCCGAAGCAATAATGGGAATATTTGAGTGGAAGTCGTGTACCCAGCACTAGGGTTTGAGGTTAGGCGAACGAATGAGCGAATTTCATTTCTCGGGATTATGCGACGCGCATTTCCGTATGGATATTAACCGCAAATGATGTAGGAAAAGTAGATTATTTTTAATCCTTGCTTTTGTGCGAATCAAGGATGTCAAAGACCCGACGGGATGCCATGTTCATTCGTATATGTCGTCGTCATTCTACAAGTTATTAGATATCTATAGCATCTCTTAGAAGATTATGTAATGGCGGAAAAAGCAAAGATTTTCTTTTATTGGATTCAGAAATAGGGGAAAATTGCATTCGGGTTCATTAAGCTTGCCAAAAGAGGGTGGAAGATGTAAGGTTATATTTATTTTCCTTATTTTTCTGATAATTAAACCTAAATTTGGGTTAGAAAGCATGCAATAAGACAATTTTAGAATCAAACTATAAATTCAAAGCTTAGATTTTAAATATCTAAATATTGCATTTTTATTCAGGGAATAGTTGAAAGCATTTGGAATTTCATGAAACATTCCACAAAGTTTTAGAATAGAATTGCACGATTCGCGCAACAGAGTAGAGCTTTGTGAACTTTATGTAGCGTGTCAGGCGGGTTGCAGTTCTCGTTGTACCTATCCTGCTATGCTTTATGTAACACTCTTGTAGAGGCTGTCATGTGCCATCCAGCGACGCATAAAAAATCGAACAGTCATTTCACAAATATTTCATGGCGCGAGAAGATCAAACGAATTTTCGAGGAGCATCTCCATTCAAGTTGCATATTAATGAAAAATCTTTTATTAATTTCTGCTACAGCGGCCATATTCGCTCCTCCTTTGACACAATACAATAAAATAAATTGAATTTTTTCTATGCTAAATATTTCAATTTTTTAATTACAAAGCTTATTTTAAATTAAACAATTGACTAAGAAACCGGTTTTGTATTGGAAATCAAAAATAAAAACTTCTGAAAACATAAGAGGAAGTAAAAATAAAATGTAAGTGACGCATGTACGAGCATTACCATTCCATACCCACTACCACTACCACTGTGGCATACATTGAGGATAATAAAGTCTGGATAGAGTCTTAGAATTTCAATCTTTTCCCTCGTCTTATCCTGCTCATACTTTCATTACTCGAATACACGTACACAAATCCTATTCAACTATGCCCGGCGCACTTACTTTTGTAATACAAGTAATGCACAACAAGTTTTCTGCCAGCGCGCGCGCACCTCTTTTTATTCCATCGTGTTACTACAAGACGTCCGCTCACTTTCTGCCAACAAAGTGGTACAAGTTTACAAGCAGGGTTGTACGCTGCTGTACGAGGTGATTACGTAAAGCTTGCCCGAGTTATAAAACCCAATTTATTATAAGTTTAATAAAAATTGATTAAATATTATAGGCAGCAATAATGTCTCTCATTGTTGCTGCTTGGCTTTCGTGAAGAAGCCTTTAAAGACCTTTTGGCTTGGCTGCAAAGACGACTTCATTGAGATTTGACAGCTTCATTACCAGCATAATAGCAGCTCTTGTTGCATAATTCTCTGCCCAGCTTTTCGTTTCTATGTACAATCAAGAATTTTGTATTATAGTCATCATAGTTACTTAATAATGCATACAGTGAGGTACTTGATGATTGACCAGGATATAGCTGTGTTGGAGTGATTGAAGCTGTCCGCCATTTTAAAATTACTCGTGGTATATGAAACCAAAACCATTTTATTTGTTTTATAATCCATTGAGGTTTTAATTAAAGTCTGTCGGTCGGGCTACATGCAACAAAGACTTTTGTGTATCAGAAGGTATTTCATTATGTCATAATTATTCATAGGGTTTGAGTAATTTCGATGTCATTATTAATTAATTATACATTATTTTCTTTTAATATAAATTAGTAATTATTGGTTGTAATTAAACTTGGAGCGTTTTTATAATATTTCAATTAATTGTTTTATAAATGTCAATTTAAATTAATGTAGGTTTATTAAATGCATGATTTCGATGGGAATTGTTTTTCTGCTTTAGTGCTAAATCGAAAATGTTGACATCCCACAATGACAGAGATAAAGAAGGGAAAGTCAAAGTCGAGTGTTAACTAATCGGGTTTAATCGGATTATAGCGCGGCAACACGATGTCATGGATAGCAGACCGCTGCGATTTTTTATCTTCTATTCACGCATGACACCCTCTGGGTATTCCCAGGCGTCCTTGCGCATGCATACGGTCACTCCATGCGGCCATCTTGTCGTAATGCAAACACGTATCATGTCCGTTTTTTGTGAGCACGTTGATCAAATAAACAATCTACGTGCCGGCATTTCATAAAAAAGATAGGCTTTCATGTCATATTTGAATAATTCTAGTATTTTATTTTTCTATTTTTAATAATTAATTTAATGCTACATTTTATTATGAAAATACAAAATATTTATAACTTTTTTATTTTAATGCACTTAGTTAATATTATATTAAAAATATGGAAATATAAATTATATAAAAATATTATTTTATTATATAAATAGTATAACAAATGCGTGCAGTTGTATTAATTTATCAGCAAAACAGTTTACTTTAAATAAAATATCAGAGTTGTGATATTTTGAAACAAACGCAGAGTAATATAATTTGTCCTAATGTTTTGTACAAATTGAAATAATTAAAAGTTTTACAATCCAAAATAATAGTTTTCTAATAGAGCAATCTAACGTGACGTCAGAAGGCGTTAACATTTGTATCTTAAGTGAAAAGCAAACCGCGCTGTGATTTAAAAACATTGTAATTGAGAAGTTGAGAAAATTGTGTCATTCAATATTAAAACATATTATAAGGTAAGATATAGCCAATTATATTATAGTGTATGGTTTAATTTCTATTTAATCTGTTTTGTTGTGTGGAAGGTTGCACGGAAATTAGTACATACTTCTATAATACCAAATGCACGCAAACGATTCAACTAAAGTGCAATCTGCAGCACGCGAAGAAGGTATAACATAGATTCCTATGCATAGATCGTACGGGTTATAACAATAAAAAAATACACCGTCGCCATCTCGTGGCCCTAAACGGCGAACTGTAAAGAACAACAAAACTACGTAATGAGAAGCAGTTAGATTAAATGATAATAAGAACATTTAATTATACTGAAAGTATATTTAAAGACCAAAACTTCACACTGCAGATTTGTCCAATGCTACTTTCTCTTAGTACATTTTACGGTATTGAAGCCAGGACCCTGACAGCAGCCAGAAGCAAAAGACTAGAAGCATTTAAAATGTGGGCCTACGGAAAGCAATTTTAACAGATAGAAGAGAGAAAAAAAGGTTCTAATACCGGTAAAGACCAGCAAATCACAATATCTTCGACATATTATAAAAAACACCAGCAGATACCAGATAATGCAATAAAACCTAAAATAAAAAGAAACAACCACACCTTTACGGTCGCTCTACATTCTCTTTCTTCTTCTTTTCATTGGCAGTCTTCTACACATTTTATGTCTCTCCCCTCTTTTATCCATCCACTCTTGTACCTTCTTGTTCCATACACCCATACATCCCCATTCACTCCCCAGCCAAATGTTTCCATGCTTCCCTGCTTTCTTCCCGTAACACGCACCTACTTTACTCTTTTCCCGGCCATATTTTCTATCCTCTTTCTTCCGACCCACACTTGGCTCTCGTCATCATATACTTATTACCAAGCTTCATCTCATTTGTACTGAAGTATTTTGGGTACGAGAATGTCTACTACTCCTCTTACCCCGAATTGTATGAGCTTCCTTCAATTCTTCCCTGTCTCTTCTATAATTTTACTTTCAACCCCTTAACCCGCCTGTGGCCCTCTATTGACTCCCTCGCGATCCGCTATTTTAAATGCCTCTCTCACATTCCATCGCCCTCCATCTGTTTTCTTTTGACTCTACCACCCAATCTTTTATACCACTTTCATAAAATGAAAATATGTATTCCCAGTTCTAAGTAGCTCAATTATAAGTTATTTTATTAAAAATAAATCTGGTTAATGTAATTCCTGACAAAGTTGAGCCGAGCTCAAAGAAACCCTTCAATAATTAATTCGATGCTGTTGCTTTAAGTATGTTAGTACATATAGCAGCTAGACATTCGAAGGTTAAAGAAGACAAACTGGTGTGGTAAGAGCCTGGCGGATGGGTCCTCCAGACCTTTAATGCATAATACATAAGCGTCCAATCTTACTTAGGTTATTTCTCGTAACTGGAGATAACGAGACGCATCCTTCAATAATTAATAATCTCCGGTCATTAAGTACCTGCCACGACGAAGACATTACTTGCTTGAATTTCCCAAACTTCTTAAA
>JARJDU010000156.1:0-10927 GCA_030264695.1 Lissagria laeviuscula
ATATAATATTATTCACAATATAAAGTAATAAACAAACCTATATACAAAAGAGAAATACCTGATCCAAATACATTTTTGCTTCTTATTTTGCCAAAAATCAGTTTGTCATGGGTGAATGTGCTCTACTATATATAAAATATTTAAATTGTGATTGTCAAAACTGTAACACAATTGCATTTATAAATTCATAATAGTGACACTTAATAAATTCGTCAAATGCTTGATGACTCATTCATGGGATGAAGAACATTCGCACATTGTGCCGGCGGTTTGGAAAAATGCGCTCGCTGCATTAATTTAAAAATAAGTTTGAATTCCAGCTTGAGCAATGTGCACAGCAAAGCGCGTCTTTCGAGTGAGTATAGTTCTGCGTATTGGACTTATTTCTTGAGGAGAGTCAATGATCACATGTGAATGAGTCATTCAGAAATAAAATAGTAGCCATACATATGTACCGTACTTCTTGGAAACTTTCAATCAAAAATTGAATACAAATATGATTCTTCTATATTTAATACTTATGTAAATATGTTTTATATCTAAGTCACATTCTTGTGCTATTACTGTTTAATTTATCTTATAACTTATATCGTTGTCTATTTAATATAAAAATTAGGAATTTTATATAATCCAGACTCAAGTGCAACCGCAGCAATATTTGCATTTGCAATCGCATAATAAAGACTATTGTTATTGTACATATTTGCAACAAGTGAATCTGATTATAAATTAAAACATATAGTGATTCAATCCTCAAAAATTACTCATTGTTTTGTTTTTATTTATCGTAGGTGGCTGACCTTTTTACTTGAATAAGTCATTTCATTCTAGCGAAGCGAATTGTGTTTCGGAAGTTGACAACGTGAAGGCATTCCGTACTTTCTTTCCAAACAGAAACCGAGAAACAAAATCTGCGAATCCACAAAAACTTTAAATCAGCAAAACCGCCAAATAGATTCGAAACAAATGCATTAAACATGGATATAATTGACGTGAATTATAAAAATACTTGTAATGATCCCGGAAAATCCCATCGCAGATGTCTAATACATTTCAATATTATGGTAACAATCGAAGCGGTTATTCAAAGAAAAAAATGTGTTAATAATGCTAAGCGTGATCTTTGAAAATGCCGACGACTTTAAAACACATAGTTTATGATTAATGAAAAATGTCATGCAAAGAAAGCATTTTAATGATGGACATTAATCCATTAATAAGTGAAACAGATGTGCTACTAGTTTTTACGCTTCTGTGCATACTTGCATGTAGAATAATGCACGAAATCAATTATTGGTGTAATGTTTTACCGCGATTAAATAATACTTGTTACAATAACTAGACAACAAGAAAGTTTTCTTTTTCAAGTTCTGCTCCAATTTTGCGCGGTTGATTTTTTCAGGTTTTTAGTGAAAGCGATTGTATAATTTTTGCATGAAGAAACAATATGCGTAGTGTATCAATTTCTAAAAACCATTGATATTATCGAAATAAGCTATCTGCTGTACCATGTCGATTATGAGATTATTATCTTATTACTGCATTTTGCATAATGATTATAGTTTTTGTCTATTTAAAAACTATTTTGGACTAATTTTCGCAAGTAATCTATAATAACAAAGATTTAATATCTGACTGACTCTCTTGTAACTATATTATATATTCTATTTTTCATAATAACTTAACATTTTTTGGAATTAAGTAAACTAAATCGTAAAACGTATAAAATTACGTACTTTGCTCATCCAATTTTTAATCAATGTCTTGAAAATTTCAAGACGTTTCCTTTTAAAAAGTATATAAGTTGTAATAAATGGGGCAATACTTTTAAATATGTAGAATCTTCTTAAGCTGTGAATTCCACCACGCGGCCCGCAGACCTCATGCGGTCCAAAACACGTTCCAATGCTGACCAAACGCCAAACTTTTTCATTTCTGAGTTGGTAGTGTGCTAGGGAAAACCGTGTTTGCTGTTGTAAAACTTTCATATTTATTTATCATTTTTGGGAAGGGGGAAGGGTGCTGAAAGAAAAGACGACCACCTTGTCAGTGTCAATTAACACTGACGAGTCAAATAACAAGTCGTACTTGCAGATGACGACAAAAATCGATACACTTTCGACCTTAATATTTCGATAACGGTAAGGGTTAGAAAAAAAAACTGATCATACTGTTGAAATGAACATAAAATTCTGCTCTAGAAACAGTGATAAAATGTTAAGTCAAAATAATGATATTAACGATCTTAAAAATTCGAGCCGCTCGAAAAGCTCGACAAGCCTTCGTAGACGCTACGAGCTCGAACTCGAGTTTGAAACTTTCCGGAATGTTGAATTCGAGCTCGAAAGGCTCAAGCTTGAAAGCCATCTTTAGTCTCCGGGATGTTGCCTCTCTCTGGCTGCATGATTTGCGAAGAACTGGTACATCGTAGAACAACCGGACTTGTCAAATCCAAAATTAAATTGAAAACTCTATCATGCAGCATAGAATTTTTTTGAAATTTAAATTGTTATTAAAATGACAGCAATTTGAAATAGATAGTCATTATTTCGAATAACAGATCGACTTTCAAATGGTCATATAAAATCGAAAAACTCAAATATCCAAAAAATGCTGCATGCTACATGACAATTTTATTTTTATATATTAGAAGCAAAGATTGACCTAAATTGGTTGAATGAATCCCGAGATTATTATACAACTAGTTGAAAAATTATAGTTTAGACTTTTCAACAAAGGTTTAAACTGAAAAATCGTTTTATCACAATATTCTAAACATCGCAAAACGGAAAAAATTCGCTACTCTCCTGCCCCACACTATAAGCTCTTTTCAATCATGATTCTAGGTAAAATATTGTATTTAATTTTGTAATAATTAACCAGCAGATATTTATTGTATCATTACGGATAATAACTATTGAACTGATGGATAATTTCTGTTTATTTTGCAAACAATGTTTATTTTTTGCATAATCTGTTATATTTATGCATTAAATGAATCATATTTGACCATAATTACTGTTTTTCCTTTATCAAAACTTTTTATTTACGCTTGACTGTTTTAATGATTGCAAAGCCTCCTTTAAATTGGTAGCTTTAATGATAAATAGTATTATTAATAAAAGAATGGCATTAAGATGGTAAACTGTTTTAATTATCTTACTATTATTAGCATAAATACTAGATTAATTTGTGTATTTATTATAACGCACGTTAAAGCAAATTGTTTATATAATGAATAATCAAATTTTTTAAACAGTTAAACATTACACATGTAGAGCACACCCTCGTCCAACATAACTGATACTACCAACAAGTTTATCGACAATTTGTCACAAGATTTCATATGGGAAACCCAAAATCACCGTAGAAGACGACGTCAATTAGTAATTTGTGTAATTACACAGGATGTCATAACATCCTATCAGGACTCACGGTTACTCAATCATACAGACAATAACAAAACAATATATGAAATGAATAAAGTTTATTATTCAATGGATTATTCTGCATTTTAGTAATAATTCTGTATCCCTTAAATAGTACGTAAATTTACATAAAAATCTTTGATAAAATAATTTAAAAAATCACTGCTTCACAATGACTTATTCCAATTTCCAAGGCCGGATTAACCATTAGGCATATGCCAAGGTCCCCATGAATAGGGGGCCCAAAATTTTGTTTTTGCATTGAGCCCCAATATAAGTTAATCCAACCCTGAGATATAAACTAAATAATCTTCTAGGATATACTATCTAATGAATTGACATGTCTTATAGTAATATAATTAATGTCTTCATTAAAAGCTAGCAAAGTTGTTGGATTATGAATGAAAAAATCGAGTGTAATTAACAAGATATAGTATTAAATCCTGGTATCGATAAGTAGCCATTGTGAAAAACAGTTTTGTCATTAGCAGTGTTTAAACTATATGCCAATAATTTCTCAGCTGCAAGAGGATGCCACACACCAAAAGTGCACGCTGGATTATCTTCGGTATCGTAGTAATGACATTTTTTGGTGACGCGTTTTGATGGCATATACTCGAAAATATTAACAATATCACAATGTGGTAGTAACGCAGCTAAACCTGTAAATAATAGTATAGTTCAAAATAAGTTAAACATCATTATAAATGCGGATGATATAAACAAACCTAAAAAGCCAGACGATGGCGGATTGCGTCGCAGGCGATTAGGTGAATTGCTTTGTAAGAAATCCCACAAATTCCATAACGATTTCGGATTGAGGAGATAAGCTTTAGTCTTGGGATTGCTTTTGCGAAATACTAGATAGTTAGGAAACAAATCGTGTTCTGGATGCTGGTACCATTCTTCCAAGGTAGAGGTATAATTACTTGGATCCCACGCTAATATCGTAATGTTTCTGTAAATCTTCGATTCTAAAAATTTGAAACGTTCCTTGTTTACTACTTGTGAGTTCAATATTCGTATTGAAGTCTTCCTGCCAACGTCCAGCTGATGTCCGTCAGTAGGTGCATGATTAAATCTTAGCACAATGTCATGGTTATCTATAAAACAAAAATACTTAATTTTTTTATTACAGGTCATAATATGATCATCTATATATTTAAAAAGCGTTGTAGGTGTATGTGTTATTTCAAAAGCATAGCTAGATGGGGGAAGGAGGGGGGCAGAAGAGAACATTTGTTCCTGGCCGCAGCACCTGAAGACGCCAAATCGATGTATTGAAATTGTAGAAAAAAAAGTGCCTGTTTTGGGAAGGTGCTAAGAGAATTCACCGGTAGTGGGAGCAGTGACTTCTTGTGGGCCGCATGTTCATTTGGGTGAGAGGAGGGTGGCAAAACTTTCAGATATCCACAAGCGCCAAAAACCCTAACTACGCCCCTGTGTCCTTTATGGCTTCCTATTCCAAAACCATTCCTCAGATCAACATGAAACTTTGGAAAGTTGTTGAATACCCCTCCGGGAAGATTTCTGTCGTGAAAAGGCAATCCTAACATGATAAGGAAATAGTTGACTAGGAATGAAATGTTTGCGTACTTTAATTATTTCAAAACGGCAGAGTCAATTTTAACAAAACTCAGTACACACGTACCCACATGCGACAGGTATAAGAGGTGTAGTGCCAAATAAAATAGTGCCTAGGCTATTATTCTTAGGTCACGTTTAAAAAAAAAGCAACGGAAAGGGCAATGTGACGCACATGTGCAAACGATAAGTCAAAAATTCCACACAAACTAGTAAAAAGTTTAATTATAAGTGATAATTTGGTATAAAAGTGCCTAGGCGGCGCCCTGACTCTCAAAAATGTATCTAGGCGCCGCCCTGGCACAACAACATCATCGGGTTTAAGCTAGTTTACCTATAAAATGTCCCAAGCGAGAGTTAACTAGTGATCCACTGCTGGCAACTATAGCACAGGTTTTATACTTTTTATTCTCTAGGAAGTCTCTTCTCGGGATAATATCTTTGAATACATTACTACTAAATGGTTCATCAGTTCGGCGGACAGTAGTCACGACTACTCTTTTAAATTCACACATCAATGTGTGCTGCTCTTTGTTTAAATGATTTTCGCGTGGACCTTTGTATTGCACGTTGTATGGATTCTGATTATCTAATCCAGACTTCAATACATTCCCTTCATCCATGAAAACTCTTTTGAGTTCGTTAAGGATCTTCTCTTTGTATTGCTTAATTTTGCTATCACATTCGTTTGTACTATCGTTGAATAGACATGAGTATTTCAGTGTATCTAACATGAAATCTCCCTGTAAGTTTGGAAATCGCGGTCGGGCGTTTTTAATAATCGTCACATTGTTTACATCCCTTGTCGTGTGATTATGTTTCGATGTGCGATTGTTTGAACTGGATGTGTGTTCTCGTTTAGACGTATCATTGAGCGGCAGTCCTCTATTATAATAATATATCTGTTGTTCGTAATTATTCGTAGTTGCATATGCTTCTTTCTCAATGTACATCCAGTATTGAGACCACAAGACGTACATGTAACCACACATACCGAAGAAAATGAGGTTGATGAACACCCATATTGTTACTACCAACGCTCGCATTGTCTTGGCAGTAATCAGTCTTAATCCAGCTAAAAGATTTAATTACATTTTGTTAGTGCTTGGATAGTTTGTAAAATTTAATTATCAATAATTTCAAATAGCAAATATAAAATTTGTATAATATTCCCTATCATTTTGTGAATAATTTGTCGTCTAGGAAAAATGGATACAATACAAATATAAACAATGCGGGAACCTTGGATCACAAATACGTAATCAAACTAATTTTAATGTCATTGCGCAAATTTAGCATCAGGAAGTGATTATAATGGAAATTATTACAATTAGATAGGTTTTAATAGATGTTCTACGTTAATATTTTTGCAATGTAAGCATACGTCTAGATCTACTGGAACTCATGTAGACTACCAGTTCTACGAAGCCAATAACCTATTATCAGCGATACAGCAGTCATTTCGCCTAATAACGAACCTCCTCATTATTTCTAGAATTATGCAGATGAATCATTTAGCATTGTCCTGTCAAGAAAAACACAAATACCCTGTATAATATCGCTGCATCTCTCAGTGACATAATCGATATCTCCAAGTATCCCAACAATTTTGAGGTTATGTAGCTTGCGCGGAGTGATATGGCTCTCGATACAGAAATTAAGAATTACTGAAACTAGGCAACCAACTACTGTGATAATAGTGAACAATAAAGTACTTACAAATTCTGATATTTCTTCGTGTGCTTCACATCTTTGAGCCTTCCGTCTAGTCAACAGTGTGTCAAAGGACAACCCCAACGCCTAAAAGGTATATGTAGCAATGAGCATGCGTGTAAAACAAATGCCGACAAATTTAAATATACTGTACGCTAAATAAATCATTTTAATTCATGCTTGTAGAAGATGACGATTTCTGTGCGCGAAGAATTTAAACGGACCTGGGTCATTTCCACACTTGGATTTGTTCTTATTATTGCCGGCATTTGGTTGTTAGCCTGGAATGAAGGACGAGCCGTACATCACACAGACTCCTTGGATGAAGCGCTTAGTAATGTCGTTCCATTAAATGTGTACGAACCAGTGCAGCAAGAATTGGATGGACGTTTGGTTCATATCAGTGGAAATTTACTTATTGATGAACCACTCACCGAGCCGGAATATGGTATTGCCATTCAGGCAGTTAAATTAAAGCGGCGAGTGCAGATGTTTCAATGGGTTGAGGAACGAGTCCTCAGTAATTACCAAGATTCTGATGCAGAATTTTCGGAGAATGCGCGAAATCGCGACGATTCCGATTACTATTATGTCACTGAATGGCGAGATAAATTAGTCGACAGTAACAGCTTTTACATTCGGCACGGACACCAGAATCCCAAAGAAATGATGTTGAAATCTCAAATATATATTTCTCCGTCGGTGCGCCTTGGAGAGTTAACAATAGGTTCGGAAATCAAAGACAAATTCAACGATTACTTAGAAATAACGAGTGACGAACGGCCTGAACGTCGCGATATTAAACTTCATTTAGGTATCTATTACCATTCTGATGATGTTTGGAAACCAGAGGTTGGCGACATTCGCGTTCAATTTTATTCGGCAGGACATAATAGTGACTCGGTTACTATCATAGCTATGCAAAAAGATGGCAATTTAGTGCCGTATTCTACAACGAAAAACCACCAAGTTGCATTATTAAGGCATGGAATTTTCAATGTGAAACAAATGTTCGACTACGAACATTCCGATGTTCGTTTCGAAACGTGGAAATTACGTCTTGCGGGTATTTTCATCTTATACGCTTCATGTGTTTTTCTTGCGTCTGTAATTAGAGCCTTGACCGTTAAACTTCCACGACATTTGGCGCTAGCTGAAATTCCACCCTCCACAAGCTTTACGATTGCATTTTCAATCGCTCTTTTCGTTATCTCGACTGCATGGATGGCACATAGGCCCTGGATAGGATTTGGTTTATGTACAGCTTCCTTTACTCCGATGCTATATGCGCTGATGTCAATTTACGGTCGCTGATATACAATTCGGTGGTACGACGCTTCTTTTGTGTACCCTATGAAGTGTATCAAGTGGAAAAATCGACTCGAAGACGCTCTTTTATGAACTCTCCCGACTTCGTTAACGACTATCCCTTACTTCCCCACTCACACTCGTCTCCAGTGTCACATCTAGTTGTACCTTGGGAGTTCATGAGTATGTGTATTCATCATGAGCTCTATTTCAGTTTACAATTTACTTGTATTGTTTTTTGTTCTGAAATTGGTTGCGTGTAATAGGGAACAGTGTGTGGCTAAGAATGGGAATAAATGTAAAAGTGATAGCCAGGAAATAAATAAATATTCCAAAGGTAAAATTTATTCATTCATTTTGATCATAACCTCAATAAACTAAGAACGAAGTTCTTGAAAATATCCTGTTGTATACTACACAATGTCAAATGAGTTGCCTAACTTGCGAACTGATCAGAAAATAAAGTTCAATTGTTTTCAGAAAACAACGATAAGTTTGCTTATTATTTAACTAAAATCACAGAAGCTAATGATGATTATCTACCATGTGATTCAACTAAATGTAATTGCCATGCTGGAGTTATATCAAAGGATTTGAAACCGTTTAAATCAGGAATTACTAAAGAATTGTTGGAATCTGTTAAAGAGAAGTAAGTGTACTTGAAAAGTCCAAAAAAGGTTTTATATTAAATTGGTAATTTTAATTTTTAGAGGTACTAAATATCAAATAATAGATGGAATTATCTATCGAGATAAAAACTGCATGTTTCCAGCTAGATGCTTGGGTATCGAACACTTTCTCTATGAAATCTTGCCTAAATTACCAAACATTGAATTTATAATCAATACTCGAGACTGGCCACAAGTCAATAAAAATTATGGCAAATTTGGTCCAGTATTTTCCTTTAGCAAAACACCAGATTTTTATGATATTATGTATCCAGCTTGGGCTTTTTGGGAGGGTGGTCCTGCAATTTCTTTATTTCCGCGAGGCATTGGACGTTGGGATTTACTGCGAGATCAATTAGCACATGAAGCAAACAAAACGAAATGGGAGGATAAACACTCTATGGCATTCTTTCGAGGTTCGCGCACTTCTAGTGAACGAGATACGTTGATTTTATTGTCCCGAGAAAGCCCTGAGTTGGTTGATGCGCAATATACAAAGAATCAAGCATGGAAATCTGATGCAGACACCCTTCATGCTCCACCAGCCAGGGAAGTGTCTTTTAATAAGCATTGCAATTACAAATACCTTTTTAATTTCCGGGGAGTAGCTGCAAGTTTCCGCTTTAAACACATATTACTTTGTAAATCGTTAGTATTCCATGTCGGAGACGAATGGCTGGAATTTTTCTATCCGTCCTTGAAACCATGGGTCCACTATGTACCAGTTGATCCTAAAGCCACAATGAAAACTTTACGGGAACTTATCGAATTTTTTCATGAACATGACGAGCTGGCCAAAACAATTGCTCACAATGGTTTTGAGCTGATTTGGAATCATTTGCGAATGAAAGATGTAAACTGTTATTGGCAAAAGTTATTAAGGAGATATGCCAAGTTATTGAAATATGAAGTAGTTAAAGATGATTCGCTAATTGAAATTTGGCGTTAATAATAAAGGCCCAAATACTCTATCTATTTGGGAACAGCTTCATTACATGAGCTTATACACGAGTCCGATAAAAGTAGTATATTAGTTTTAGTAATATCAAATATTAGGGCGGAACTAAACCATAAAGGCTGAAAAACGAGCTATTTTCTTCTTTTTTTTTGGTATTAGAAATAAAGTAAACACCTCGGGGTTTTTGTATGTTTTAGAGCAACTTTTTTACTTCTTTAAAGCTTTTTTTTGTTGTCAATATATAATGGTTTTCGCTGCCTTGGTAGCTGCATCTGAGGGCGGCCTCAGGGCTGCATGGCTTGCAAAAAACTTGTACATCGTAGAATAACTTGACTAAATTAAATTCCTTATCATGTAACATACTACCTTTTTTTTTCCAAAATTCGAAAAAAGAGGTTACTTGACAGAGAATTAATTTTTACGTATTGGAAGCAAAAAATGAGCGAAACAGGTTGGATAGATCCTGAGCTTTTTTTACAACCAATTGAAAACATATGGGTTCGAGTAAAACGACTTCAAGTTTCAAGTTTGGATTACTGTAATAACATAATGTGATATTTCTCGCTCTTACTTTGCAACGAAGTTATATACCTAAATATCGTTGCGAGTACAATATTTTAGACATTCTAAGAATCACGAAAACGCAAAAAAATATCAATATCAAAGTCTTATGGTTTAGTCTCTCCTTAAGAGTCTCATTTACCTTCAACCCGGTATAGGAAACTCAATGTTAGCGTCGTGACTGATTCTGATCACACAAATTGAGCTTTTTTCTAATTTCTTTTGCGTAATTTTATAGCCGCTTAAAACTATTCCTCTAACATTTTAATTGTTCGAATATCAATATAGTAATATTTTTAAATAAGTTTTAAAAATCTTGAAAAACGTGCTTTAACTTAAGCGGCATTTATTTCGAGTTTAAAGAATAAACCCCAAAATCGGTCACGGTACTTGCGTATATTATTTATCGCTTAATAATGTGTTTTTTTTTTTGTGAAAATATGGAATTTTTTTTTACGCTGGCCGTAATCAGTTACGACTCAAAAACAATTTTGCTTAATTTTTCAAGAGTTTCTTGCTGGAATTTAATCTAAAATGATCCTTTAATATTGTCTTTTTCTTAAAATTTGGGCAGCGATGATTTGCAAATATATTCCTTGCTTAAATCTCGTTTACTATTCGTCAAGTGCACGAGACTTTTAAGAACATGTGAGTTTGTGCTTATACATACTCGAAAAATATTTATATAAAATGTATTTCAATAATAA
>JARJDU010000164.1:0-15288 GCA_030264695.1 Lissagria laeviuscula
CTATGTCAATGTAAGCCGGAAGTGGGCCTTCGTCATGGGCCACTAGTTCTCACCTTGCGCGCCTGTTTATAACGCATTGGCACTTTTTCCAAATGTAACATATTTAATAAAACCTACATGAAGGGGGGTCCGTAACGAGCACCACGGCCCTTTTTTCACGCCTTAATGACGCGTATATGACAATTTGGAACTCGAATATAGTTTCAGTCGTAAACTTCAGGTTTTTTTTTCTTCTTATTTCTTCTGTTTTGTTTCGTTTTGCGTTGAGTTGCATTGGCTGTTTGCTGGTAGGTAATCATGCGTGCGATGGTTTCGGTTCGTTATGCATACAACACGTAAGTAACGCGCGGTGTTATTATGTAATTACACTTTTTATACGATTGAATAAAATTTGGACATGTGTACTATTACACCTATCCATATGTTATCGATTTTTGATGGATGTTTTCTCCGAGTGTCAATTCTTGGCAAAGAGTATTGTACAGTGTCAGAATAATAGATCGAGATCGACGCGAATGTTTTATAGCAGGGCATAACCACGCGCATCGCATGGGTGACGTACCGGATATTCGGGCCAATTAATTCGTCAGCCGGACACATCATCGACGGATTGAGATGCATCGCGAGCGCGGTCATAAATCAACAGGACGCGAGCGCACCGTCGACTCGCTTTAACCGATCCTGCAACCTCACTTTCTCCACAACCTCAGCCACAACTTGACACTGACCCACTGCCCGCGCTTCTGCCTTTGCCTCTATCTCAACTCTTTATTTATATGTCACTTCATTTATTTAAACAATTTTTTAAGAAACCCTTCATTAATGAGTAACAAGAGAGCATGTTACTTACTTACTAATTAAATAACGATTTGTACATGCAGTAATAACGAGTTTTTTGTATTTTCGTTTTTAAATACTTTGCTAATGGCATAATGGAGTAAGTAGGTTTAGTAATACATGGACAAATTACACAGGAATTAAATTACGCGACCGCGTGCGCTTGCTGCATAAATTGATGCGAGGCGCACGTCATAAAAATCTATCGAGGCGCTGCGGTGACAGGTGCAAGCCATGGATATTCTTCGTCTGACCGCAACACACGCGCCTTATCATAATGTAACATAACATCACGCTCAACTTACCTCAGTACGCTCTTTATTTCTTACTTATTGCTTATAACATTTCTTTTACCTACGTAATATATTCGTTTAACGTCTTCAGCTCTCCAGTGTTTTATTCTCTTATTATATTACACATAAGTCCTCACCATCTACGATTATAATCGTTCCTTTTGGGTGGCGCTTTAATTAACTTCAATTTTAACGTGCTGCAGAGATACAACTGCTGTAACCCAAAGAAAGATCCTTTTAGATTTCCTGGGAATCGAGTTTTTGCACATTCCTTGTAATCGCTTGATTAACCGTAAAGCATCACCATCTCGGAGTTTGTACCTCTACCACTTCAAGGTTGAGGCTTTTATTAAAATAAAGCCAGCAAAAAACGAACGCCAACGCTAACTCTGGGTTCAGCGGTGGATTTAGAGTTGACGTGGTTCTAGGCGCACAATCAGTTTGAGGCCCCTCGTGAAGGGGCACTAGGCACGCAATCAGTTTTGGAGCCTCCTTGGTTTGTACCTGTAAATCCGTCACTGTCTGAGCTTGATGATGTATTATTCCTATCTCAGCTGTTAGGACATTGCCATTCGAGCTTAATTTTACAACCGCGAAATGGGCATGACACTGATGCGAACACGGTGTGTGCAAATTTTCACTTTCATGAGTTAATTGTGTTGTCATTCCAGCAGAAATATCTAAGATTAACTTTAAACCAAAAAAGTTAATTAATCTTTAGTTTAGATTTATTTCATTTTCGTATCCAAACTGCGAAGAAAGCTTTAGTGAAATGTTAGAAATCTCCCCTATCATACTCATTAGTCGTCTGACGTTTGTCCCAGATGCAAAGCGCGTTCAATTCACATGCTCCACTCTCGTCAGTCTCGTATTTCGATATCTACATATGCACTTACTATACGCTTGCATTTACATCTGACTTTTGCGGAAAGTGCGTATGAACTGGAATCGGAGTTACCCTGCAAAAAAAGGGAAAGTGAAGTGTCATGTTTGTGCCCTCTAGGGATCCCCACACCCCAAGCATTGGGTTCATATTCAACATACCGGCAGCTCGTTCACCAACAGTTCTCATCTAATATTCATTTTCGTGGCTTTTTGCGTTTTGCGATATTTGCACCATGCGTGCGTCTGTTTTTCTTTTGGGTTTGGAGGGAAGAAGTCAGGGAAAGCACTCCTGCTGCCATTCCATTCCATTTCCAATTCCCTGATGAAGATCTACTATCAACGTTTTTTATTTAAGTTCACTTTTACATTTTCTATTGTTTGTACCGTAGCATAAGTAGTGACCCCGTAGGCTAGGCAACGCAATGTTTAGATGAGACTATTTGTCATCAGTGTTTCTTCTGATTGCAGCGGCCGCCCTCTTCGTCGCTGTCGTACGGGGGTCCGGTGAACGACGACGTCCGATCGCCGGGCACTCCGGGCCCCCTTTCGCAGCCTCCCGCCTCTCAACAGACCATCGACCAGGATCCAGGTGAGTCATCAAAACCATTAATTACAGAAATTAAGTTAAATTAACTGAAGCCAAAAATGTTATGATAATCGTTGTTTATGAATTAGGTGGTATAGCAAGCAGTTGCACCGGGTGCATCGATCACAGCAACAGATAGGAAAATCGCATTAGCGTTGTCGGATCCGATGATCACGGCTGTTCAACAAACGTTTCATTCCGGCCCCGCATGAAGGTGCATATCGATTTAACCATTAGCGTTATCGGCGTAGTGAATCTGAAGAAGCGCGCGAACTCTTCATTAGCTGAAAGAACGACCGTTCCCGCGTTGTACGATATGTTTTCAATTAGAGTATGGTGGTGCAATGCGCGTCTACATTTCATTTGCGTTATTAGCAAGGAAGGACGAACGAAATCCGAAATGAAACACTGACGATTGATGTCTAATACCCCATTTACTTATTACGTCGATCAACTTATTGTTTTCGTCGTCGGCGTCGTGTCGATATTACTACCGTGTGGTGCATGCGTAATGATCGCATTGCGCTTCCTTTCTTTCTACCTTCACGACTGTCTAATTACCACTGGACGAAATAATGTGCTGAGGCGCATTAACTCACTGCTTTGTCGATTATATCACCGGTGGGACTTGGATGGATAATGCGATCAGGGAAAAAACAACTTTGTTTGATTATGATTGCTACCACCTTGGTATATCCATAATAGCCATTAACTAACAACAGCTCACCAAAGTTTTCAGTTTAATAGAAATATTTATGCTAGCGGATGTTAAATATCTAAAATTGTAATTTTAGTTTTTGAACTATGAAGTTCCCCGTTCAGTCATACAACCTGAAAGGGATCTTGAATGAATGCCTTAAGACAGAATTCCAAAATTTTGATTTTGAAAATTCGAGCTTTTGTCAGATGTCACTTCAAGAAGAATACATAATGCATTCGCGCAATAGTACTAGCAAATGTTTGCCAACATCATCATAGTCCACCCACCCCGCCCGCCATCGGGGAATATAGCTCAGAGAGAAGAAAGAAGTGTTGCATACACACAAACAACGCACGCGGCTGCAACATTCGACGGTCGTCACTCGTGCGTACCGTGTTTATTCGTCTTTTATTCAGATGTAATGTGACGGATGATGTATTACATCCATGCGCCACGCGCGGGGGTCGCACATACACATGCCCACTCATATACGCATACACATACTGTGGTTCATCCAGGCGCGATGAGCCATCCATCCGTTAGCTCATTCATTCGCCTCGCTCTCGACATTTTCCAACATTTCCGCCGCTCCTCTCTCTGCATCGCGCAGAAAAACACAGTTATCTTCCATCCGAAATATTCGGTGGTTGTGAAGGGGGCGCAGGCATAGCATCTCTGCAAAAGGCATCGAATGACTGAGTAGGGTTGAATGTCATCTATGATGCTGGTGTAGACATATATAAGCCGCGCGTCGATTGATAACAGTCACCAACTAGTTCTGTTGCAAGATGAGGGTGACTGGGTGTATTGGGGAGTTTTGGGGTGACGTTAAATTACCCATTGCGCGATAACGGCATTAATTACATGCGACTCGTATGGTAATCCGATTAATACCAATCGCACGACCTCTTCGTCGCAGAAACGAAATTCGAATCGATACTCTCTCTGTCTGTTCTTTTCTATCATTCGATTCGATTTCGTTGCGCAGGACTGTTGTCATTAGCCTATGTGTTTACCCGTGGTCACAATGACAGGATAATAAGCTGAAGAAATATGAGCGCGAAGGGAAATTTTATGAAAATCGCCCGTAATTCCTCTACACTATAAATGTAATTCTATACATCATCGATGATGTTATTGTTTATTGCTTCTTTGGACTGAATTATGTTAATTGAAAACAACGCTAATGGTCTTCATCACCATCAGACTAATCGTCAGCGTGAGCAATTTTTCATAAAAGTCCAGCATACTCGTGAAATTATCAATTTTATGTTGACCTATGTACACTGACCTCGCAGCTGCTTCATTCAACCCAAAATCAAATGGAAAAAACACAGTACCAGTTTGAAAAAGGGTGCATTTCGCATCAATCACTGTCCTCGTGATAAGATAACTCGACTAGTAGTCGGTCGGCTACGAGCGATAAACGATGAATTTCTAACCAAGTACGACGACCTAACGCAGTAGTAGTACTTACATGCAGTCGGAAATTCACTTTGCATTGTAAATTTTCTACTTCTGATCGAATTTGTCGAGGGAGCGAACGCCGAGAGTGCGTAATGCAATAACGCATTAATGCATTAACGCATTAACAATTATCCCGTGGGCGCTTTCATAGTGCGATACATGCATATAAACCCTCGGGTGAGAATTTTGACCCTCTTTCAGTGTCGATTCGCATCGCGTCATCCTCACTTCGGGGGTGGCAAAATTTTGAAGAAATTTTAAGTCTTGAAGATTCCAGATCCGGAGATTATTTTAGCTCCTCTGATCGTCATCTGAAACAAATCGACAAGGCGGAAACGTCGGGAATAAGGAAACGTCAGTTCCTTCTAACATCATGTTCTTTCTTCGTGAACGATTTGCAGTAGGTATATACAGCTCCCGGCCAACAACTTGCACCCTTCTGGCGTTGTTATTAAGTAGGCATTAGTTTTCTTCCCGCCTTGTGTTTAATGGCAACGTTGTTGTTGTCTGGCTGCTGTTGCATTTGCGGTTGGCAACACACGTTCGAACGCATTCGGCGATTCCCAGACCGCAAGCAAACATTATTTGATTTATATTTTCACCGCAATCCACGCGCACCACTTGCAGTTATAATAATAATATGGGTGAGTTTGCCGTTTCTGTTTCGTTTACTATTCCTGCCTCAACCCTTTGTGGTCTGGATGGTTTCGTGCAAGTGGAACGCACTTCAAGTTCTTGTATCTTTTCCGTACTTATACGATGCATTATTAAAATTCGATAAAAACCACAAATTACTGTCTGTGGTGAAAAGGGGGATGGTTATTTAATTCGAGCTAAATGCCTATAACTAACTGTTTCTACTAACAGAATAAATTGGATAGGGATTGTTCATAGAGCAATAACGCTAGAAACTTTTTTGTGCAGGTACTTATTCAGAATCATATCTGTTAGGGTTTCCTATGGTCAAAACTTTGAAATTTAAATTTTGAAAATTTCTGACCAACATTTTTTTCCAGAGATTGGTGATAGACTTAGGAACTAGTCTAAACTCCGCCCCAAGGTAAAAAATTCCTAATATGACAACATCTCCCTTGGTCAAGATTAAAGGCAACCGAACCTACCAAAATTTGACCATTATTATAACTCAATAAAACCCACAAATTACTCTTAGTAGAAATAAAAGGGGGGACAGATTACATTTAACTCGAGTCGCACTACAAGCGGCAACACTTCCTCCTTATGACTCCTTCACGGGTTGAATATCAAGTGGGTGCTTCAACTTTGTTCGAGTACGCAACACTCGAACCGCAAAGGAACCCTCCCTCCGCGCACGCACAATTTTCCCGCAGCACCATTCGATTGAATGTTGTAACCAACAATCGAGTACCTCGCACAATGCACTGTTTGCGAACATGCATGGCATCATTCAGAAGCATTGTAGTGTTCGTCGGCGGGAAGAGAACAACAATGCGCGCACATTTCGCGGGTTGTGTGAAAGGCCCTCGCGATGATGCTCCCGATGGTCATCCGAAAACTGCAACCCACCCCACATTAAGACGGTGTAAGAAGGGTGTCAGAACTGACTCGTCACAGTTTAACGTTGTTTTCCATTGCGACGACCACGAGCACGCCGTGCGAAACGAGGGCGTTCGACTGATCGTAACAGCATCGTAAAAAACACCCTCGAGTTTTATTTGAAATTCAAAGCAGCAAGTGCTTCTCCTCGACCATTAGCGAATTGCTGCTGCCGAGCATTGACATTGAGATGTGATGGTGATGGGGCATTGTCGACGTTGATTAATCGTGTTAGAGAGATACATGCGAAATGAACTTGAGGGTGGGATTGGTGGATAACAAACTACATCGATATCAGTGCCACCAGTTTCGAGTCTAAATTTAACAATCGCGTCTCTTGTTGCATTGCTAAGGTATTTATTCTCTTGTTCTGAGGTGTTCTTCTAAGGAGTCACGACGACGAGGAGATAAGACAAGAGGCGGAAGTTAAGGAACACGGTCTGACGCTTCCTGCGTCTTGTAGGCTTGCTTCCTTCCTCATTATCAATTGATACCATCATCAAAGACTGCCTTGCTAGGCGATGCTTTGCCATGCTTTTGCTTTCCTTTACCACTAACACCTACACTTCTCTTCCTCCTCGGGCAATGATTCAAATAGATTGAAGTTAATCAAAGACTTTTCTTTGTTTATTATTTGGATGAAACTTTTCTTTACTTGGCTGACTCTCTTGATAGAAACAAATTTCAATTGTCAAGAAGTCCGAGAACAAACACCGCGAGAAGATCATCTTATCAAATTCTACTCATTCTCATTTATTTTATTTATTATTCATTCATCGAGGGTCTTCTTTCTTCTATCTTGTTTGTTGTTTTTCTTTCCTTTGTTTCTCTTGATTATTCTTTCTTGGTATCTCTTCATATTCCCAATGGAAATCGTCCTGGAGCTTAATAACTTATTCATTCATTCTTTACGCGTGTGGCCGTCAGTCTTAAATCGCCCAATTTGGTCGCCTCGCTAGCTGTCACCCTTGCGAATAGTTGTCACTCGAACGTTGTTCCGCTTATCTCGTTCGAAATTAAAAAAAAGGCAGCCAGGAATTCGTCGTTTCGAAGGAGCGAGATGCAAGTTGTATGTAAAAAAAAATTAAATAACACAGCAACACAGAAAACAAGAAAGGAAGCTGCGAACGTCGAGGGAATAAATTGGCAAGTTTAATTAAGATATTGGACTACTCCGGCGCGATATTCTTTTGTTTCATCCGCCCGCGTTCGGTTACGCTCGCCGCTCCAGGGCGATTCATCATGTCGGGAGGAAAGACCCACCGAGAGTCGGCGAACGCGCGGCGCTCGCCTATCGCGCTAATGAACATTTTAAATTGGCTAAAGATAACAAGCCAGCGTTCTCGTTGACTTGACTATATGTATATGTACGACGAAGCGGGTCTTATCTCCAACAGTTTTAAATAACTGAAACGGATCCTTGGGGGTGGGTGGTGTAGGTGATGGGGTAGAAGGAAATGACTTCGATTTTTTTTTACTTCGTGGGGCACATTTTATGGAGTTGCTTCTGGATTATACCAAAACAACCAGTAAATCCCATAGTAAATAGTAACTGATTTAATAACTTCAACGAAGGTTTGACCTCTTTGAAGAAACTAGAACTTTGATTTTTGACATCAAATAATAAGTTCCCGGAATCAAAGCGCATATCCCGACACTGACCAAATAAACAAAACATTACAGACTTTGACGCATTCTCTTTGAGTCACTAAATCTCCGCTTGTTGTTCATGAGCATGCGATAATTCGAGGAGCAGTATAGCGAGTCTTTATTTGTTAGCTATGTCTTTCTTTGAGGGTTAACGCGCGTAAAACTTGTTATTTCAGGCGTTCGCGCCGCTCGTGTGATGTGCACGTTGCCACATTATTTCCCTTTTATCACGTCGCGATTGCTCCACAAGCAGTAATTCAGTAATTCACTTCTACCGCCGCCACTGCTGCCACTGCCGCCAGTATCAAAACCTTGTCTCGGGTCGTTGCAACCGAAATAAAACCTTTCCGCAACAACGCGCCACTAGTCTCCCGCATCCATTCAAGACTGAAGAAAGGTGTAATCGCAGAGACATCATGAAGATCGCCATAGTCATCGTCCAGCTGCGGAATCGCTGCGGATTCGAGTTTAAGCCCTCGTAACGGCCAAGACATAAAGTTTATAGCGACATTACACATTCGACTCTGCAGACCGATGAAGATGCCACTTTTTATCTTCTTCCTCTTTTACAGCCAGTTGCAATAAGTTCAAGACGTCTAGAGTTACCTGTACTACCGACATTTGCTTGAGGTTAGGTTGGGTTAAGATTAGGGAGCGTGTATGCGTATACTTTCCGCACTCAATATTAATCTTCGTCTCGTGATGGCGATCGCGTGACTCGACAAGGTGTGATGCGTTTAACATGAAGGCGGGCTGGGGGTGGACATAGCCGGGAACTACGCCACCTGACGTGGTCTGCAAGCATTATTACTCTCTGAATTTTGACTGACTACTGCTTGCTTCTGCCCATTCATTGATGGATAGCATTGTTCGTTTCGCGTTCGTTTTCGGTCACACAAATTCACACCTCGATGAATTAGTTGTTCTTCCCTTCCCGTCCATCCTAAGGTTAATTATCAATACTCACACTACTCACCCTTATTGTATCTTTGAGAGGAGCGCTTGTTCTATAGACAAGCGAGGGGATGATAGCACTTAGAGGTAGATGAAAATCGACAATAACACCTTGCGAGATCGTAAAACTGGGATGCGACGCCAACCCCTCGACTTTGAGGGAGATTGCGTTTGTGCGTTTTTTAAAGCGCGAGGAGGCGGCCAGGGGTGGAGAATATAATAGGCCGTTAGCGGGGCCACCGTGCCGTCTAATTATTACACATTGCGTGCGAAACATTCCAGCACCGGGAGAAAAAACAGCGATTTTTGTGTTCGGAGGCGGTGATGATGGCAACCCCCGAGAAACAGCATTACAACGAACGGAGCTGGAAAGTGGAGGAAATGGAGGTGAAGATATTGTTATCGTCTCTTAGTGTAATATGCGTAGCTAGTATGCATATTTTAGGGAATTGGGGCCTGGAGGAGTCAAACGACAATAATATTTATACGATGATGCCTTTAGGGGTATACCACTTTAGTTTATATTATAGATAATTCATAAATACATATGGGTTTTAAACAATACAACAAGTCAATCAGATTGAATTATTCAGCTTCATTTACATTGCTGTATAGGCAATGGTTTATCTTAATGTTGGGCTGATACACAATTTTGCACTTTGGTAGGTTTTGCATTTTCGATATGCTGCTGTTACTACGCAGTGTTTTAAATGCTGTGGAGCTGCTGCATTCGTTCCATTTAAAAGAAGTTAATAACTTGCAGGAGCAAGTTCATTTGTTATGTATGAAAACGGGCGGCCGGCTTCGCGCGGGACAGATTCGTAATTGCGAATATGCGGAGAGAAAGAAAAACTTGCATCTAATTAAACGCGTCTGTTGCTACTGAGTACATACGTACGCAGAACGGTCTTTTCTACTTACTTACTCATCATCTGCTTGTGCTAGCACTTTTTTTTTGCTACCAAGGGAATCCATTCTCATTCAAGAAATGCATGCGCATGCGGGAGGGTTGGTACCAATATTGGATTTATTACTCAGGAAGACTTAAATATTCAGAATGTAAATGTGCAAAAAATAAATGAGTTCGGACGCGTTCCGTGCCAAAAGTGGGCGTTTCTAGGCTATTAAAATTGTATGTAATAAAATCGGTTGAGGGCTAGTAGCGGTTTTAGATTTTGAAAATAATTAAAAAATGTTTTGCTCGTTACTGAATAGAAGAAAACGTTTTTTTGTTATAAGCAGGAGAGTCACTGACCTTTTAGATTTAGACTAAGTCTGTCTGTGCTACCTAAGGACGCAACCATACCGCGATCCTGGGACGGTAGACCTCTAGGGGCAAATTTATGCACAGGCGCAGAAGGCACGGGCCTGGGGCTCTCAAATTCTGAGAGTGGCGACGAAGGCTCCTTTACGAAGGGCACTAACCTGAGTGTGCACCTAAGACCCTGGTCTGCTCTAAATCCACCGTTGAGCACTCTCTTCTTGAAAAACGGCACAACGGGGAGAATAAAGACCTGGGTCAGGCGGACGGTTCTCGAAAGGAGATGAAATCGTGGGGGCAATGCGGACGCGAAAATAATATCGTGGATTGCCTTCCAGTCATCCTAGTTTAGCGCGCCTCTGACCTCACAACTATTGATAAATTACTTCACATAACATTTTTGGTTTTGCTGAATTTATATTGAGATGTAATAAGATGAAACTAATTTTTTGATTTGTTACAGATGCCATGGGTAAGTGGTTTTTAAATAATTCAACAACCAATCAGATGTATCCTCTCGTCCTGCACTAATTAAAAAATAATCAACCTTGACGAGACAATAACGACACCCGACAATAATCGAAACAGGTACTGTTAATTTTTGTCGTTTACATTATCAGTTAAGTTAGCTTAATGCCAGGTACAAGCAATCAATTTTGTACAACAAAACTTGCTACGTACGTAATTAACGTAATTTATTATTCTAATTAGGAATTATGTAAAATAGGGAATAATGACACTTATCACTACCAGTGTAGTAGCACTTAAAAAAAGTGTCAAATCCCACCTTAAAAAACCCAAAATAAAAAATCGTTTGACATTAAATACATGCGTATTTTCATCCAAAAAATCAATTAATTCATATAGAAATTTTATAATGGATTATATTATATAACCTTTAAACCTATTACACCTACTTAGTTCATATAGATAAAATGCATTTCATCATATTCAATTTGCAGCAGTTGTGCGCTGCTTCTATATTGAGCACGATACAGCTGTTGCGAGGGCCTTTTTCGGGGGTTGCTGGGTAAACGCATTTACGTTACGGGTGGGTCGACGCGCACTACGATAATGAAATAATAAATATGTGCGTCGCATGCACTATTATAACGCGAAGTGCGCGCATGCCGCATGATTGTAACACGTCGAGACCGGGTTCAGAGGGTTGCTTGCTTTTCCTTCAGCTCAGCTCTTGCTTTGCTCTCTTCCAGCCATGCCAAGAGGATCACGTAATCTATTTGCGGTCGTGCGCATCCCCTCGAATCCGACATTTCGCATGCACCTTGCGTCCTAACATCCTCCTTCTCAGGAATTACTCGTAATGACTTCTTAACTTGTTCCTCCTGCATAGGCTATGAATAAATCTCTTTCGATTTGTTTACTATTCACTGCTGTTGTTATCTATTTCTTGCAATCGTTTTAATTACTAAACGAACTTGAATGCGTTCTGCGTGAAATCGACGAATGGACAACGTCGTGTGCGTCATTTGAATGCAACCACCTACTGTGGTTCAGTTTGGTTACCTAGCTAGGTGTGCTCAGCTTTTTTCTTGCGTTTGTCTCGCCATGCACTGTCAAAAACTGCAGCCGGGCAACGGCTCACAACACTCGGATACCTGTAATGAACAAAAGTCATAAATCACCAAGCGACACGTTGTTCGGTTGCGCTGCGATGCTATGAGAACAACACAATTATACATGTACGGAGGTCCTTTGAATGAAGAGAAGACGGAATGGCACGATCGCGAGATGGTAAATAGTCAATGATGTTGAGTATTGAGTACCTTGCTTGCTTGAGCTTTTAGCATTGGGTTATATATTGAATGAAGTTAAGTCAACTGGGAGATGACTTTGCGGAACAAATTCGCACACGTGGCCAAGGTATTAAGTTTTCTTTGGAGTTAATAGGCCATAACTTGGGAAATATTAAAGGTGGAAAGTTTTTTGTTCGGCTATAGATTTCTCTAAGGATATTCACCAAAGCGGCGAGTTGGAAATTTTTGAATTTCGACGTTTTGTGTTTGGGTCAGTTCTGACCTCTTCCTTGGAGGTAGGGCGTAACTATTCATGATGGATACTTTTTTGTTGAGGTATAGATTCCTTAAAGGATTATTTATGTGGAGGCTTAACCTTTAAATTTTCAATTAGGATTTTTGAACATACGAATTTGGTGGAATATGACTGACCATAGACAAGACCACCAAAACGTATAGCCAGCTTTTCAGGAAGTGCTTCACCCAAGTCATATAATACATAATCAATAATAAAATAAACTAAATAAAATCGTTTTAATGTCTCCAGCACACCTATAATCCTACTTTAATAGCATTGAAGCGTCCTGGGTTGACCATTAAACTGAATTATGTTTATTATCACTATGGCGCAGCACATATGATTTTTCAATTGGATTTCCTCATCCTTAGCATTCCTTCTTCTAATAACATGAAATACCTTTGCTACTCACTCGTGAATACATCTCTGGGAAAAACTTTTACCACAGGATGAGATCCTATTGAAACCCTTGGAAGTCTTAAGATTTAGCTTAGCTAGTAGACCAAGAAACTTTTACACAAGCAGCATGCCATATTTTTATTATTTTTTATATCTGCGGCTCGTTCATGTTCCTATTTTATTTAAACGACTTTATAGCCAGGCGATCTTCTTCGATAAGGGTCGTAACAAGCGCGCGCGCGCTCGTCGCATTCGTGAGATGTGGCTGCGTGGTCGTAAAGCATTTTATGATTATGATAGATTAAAATGGTCTCTGCTGTTAGCAGGAGTACGTACGCGACAGACAGCATAAGCTAAAGCCAAAACCAAAGAAGAAGAAGAAAAAAAAACGGTTGAAATAAGGAAAAGTCTAGGGAAAGTATGTATAGATATTTCAAGGAGGGAGCATTGGTGCATCGGGCCGTAAAACATCATCGTCATACTATATCTATGTAATGCGCTGTCGTTTTTAAAGTACGCGTACTGCTCAGCCAGGCGGGTGGAGACGGACGAGGAACAGAGCGAGTTCATTGTTTTCGATGCGCGGCGCGCTCGGGGCGCGCATTAAAATCTGTTTAGGGGTTGTGTTGTTGTGGTGCTTGCACGAGAGACCTTTTTTTATACAACTCGCATGGGAGTTGCTAACAGGTGAATCGCATGTCACGATCGGAAAAATAATAAAATAAAAATTCTGGAGTTTTACCCAATGGTTTTAATATTCTTACAATAACCTCTGTACTAGCTATAACTTTAACTTTGATGGTAATTTGATTTTTAACATTTTCAGTTACGCTACTGAGTTTTATAATGAATATTTCACCATCGAAAACGATATTATTCTAGGTTAAACTAAGCGCTTACCAAGGCATTTCGTGATGAACGAAGGGGCGAGCAACGTTTGTATGGGGATGGTTGGTTATAATGATCACGCACGCATTTTATACTCGTATCGATATTAAACGTCTTCCTAACTTAATAAAATATTTAGTTTGGCCATGTACATATTTTTTACTAATACTCGTTTTTTTGTTGTTGCTGGCTTTTAAATAAAATTTAAATTACAAAACCCGAGGAAAGAACTAATTTTTTTTATTTACTTGTTTGTGACTTTGATAACGTCCATCTAATCTATTTCCATTCGCATTATGTTTCAAGTTGAGTGGCACACGCAACCATTGTTTTTCTTCAGGTTTTCGAACAACAAACGTTCAACGCGTTGAATTAGATGTAAGATGATCAGATAGCAAGCACGAAATGAAAACAACAAACTGAGTTGAGTAAAAAGAGAAAAAGAAACAAGAGATCATTGGGCGGGTGGACGTGGGATGGATCGAGGTATTAAAATGTAATGAACTAATGAACAGAGTAATTGTCTATCGTGCGTTGTTGCGCGTTCGTCTCGTGCGTTTAATCCGGCATTGTTTTACAATAATTACGACATGACGTAGACTAGACTAGACTAGCCAACAACGGTTTGACCGATCATAGATTCTTATAGACCAATTGTAGGCGAACAGTTAGTTGCCTTGCGTATATATAAATAATACAAAATTTATTCGTGGATTTTATTCATTACTAGCAGACCGTGAAATGTACAAATCGTTTGGTTTCCTTGCTTTCTTGTTTTGACAGAATTATATTTGTAAGGTTTATGTTTTCCAAGAATTGGAATTGTGTGGGTATTGCGTATTAACATCTTTTTCAAAACGAGAGTTGAAAAGTTGACTAAGTCTTGTAATTCATACGATTTTCAAGCTTTTGGTCAATTTGTTCAGGAGTAGGTTATTAAGATGATTTGGGATTGGGTAATGACCAAATGCCATCGCAACAAACTATGCTGCTTTTTGATGACCCTTTACTTTATGCCTCTGTAGCGTCTACAGTTTTCAGTATTTTTTCCTAATTCTTCGGCAATAGATTCCTGAGATTATTTTGAAAGGAAAGCCAACCATAAGTAACTGATGCTGACTAAATGCCATTTATCAAAGGAAAAAACTATGCTTTCTTTTGAAGATCTTGTACTTTATATCTCCATAACGGGTAAAGTTTTCAAAATTTATTCTTAATTCTTGGGCGATATATCCTTGAGACTTATTTGAAAGAAAAGCCAACAAAAGGTAATTGGCTAAGTATTGCAATTCTTACAATTTTGAAGAATTTGATCAGAAATAGGCTATTTAGATGATTTGGGATAGAGTGCTGACCAAATGCCATTGATCAAAGCAAAAAGTTGAGCTCTCCTTTAAAGACCCTGTACTTTATACCACCATAACGCCTACAGTTTTTAATATGTATTTCTAATTCTTCTAAATGCCATTGATTAAAGCAAAGAGAAACTATGGTCCCTTTTGAAAACCTTTTTCTTTATGCCTCTGTAACGTGTACAGATTTCAATATTTTTTCTTAATACTTTGGCTATAGATTCTTCACCATATTTTGAAAGGATTGTAATCAATTGATTTCAAGCAAAAAAAAAGTGACCCCAGTTCAATTTAACTATCTCATATACTTAATTTTTGGTCTGCCTGATATTGCTACCTTACATTATAAATTGTATAATTACACCTTTTCAACGAGAACAACCCAC
>JARJDU010000180.1:0-11593 GCA_030264695.1 Lissagria laeviuscula
TGCTATGAAAGCACATTCATTTTGATGAGAATGTGCTCATTGGCCATATAGGAATCACTCAGGATAGAAAAGAATTGAATTAAAGAGCTTGCAATATATGGTCTACCCTAAAACTCATGCAAGGTCATTCACGAATAGTAAAGAGAATTCTATCTACTTTTAGTTTCTTGTACATAAAATCAATGTAGTAAAATCCCTCCGGGTTATTTTATCAAGAATATAATCAATATGCTAAATTACGAAAGCTATTTGATATTCCGGAACAAAAACGAAGCAACGATCTGAACCACACACGCACTCATGAATGTAGAAGATAAAAAAGAATCGCGCAAAAGTTGGGAATAAATGGATTAATAATAAAAACTGCTTTTATCATCGCAAAAGTCCGTCGTCTGCGCGAGACGAGCAGACGCGTAACAGGTTTGATAAATTATGGTGCTGCCTTGCTCTCTAACGCAAAAGAAAAAATAACGAGTGATTAATTAAGAAACATAGGATAACCCAAGCAGGAATATTTTGCTAAATATTAATTTATCACAGAAAAAGAGTAAAGAGAGATGTTGTTGCACGGCAGCGATAGAGCGTTTTTTTGTTAAAAACCAATTTGCTAATTGAGATCAAAACCTCCTCACAGTGAATGCTTAACTTGCTTGCAAGACAACAAGACGACCGTATAACATTCATTTTAATGTAAATAATATAAAGTCTTTCTAGTTCAATTTATATTCATTGTTTATTTATTTATGCAGTTGCAAGAGCTTCGTTTGCACATTGTTTGCAAATAAGAAGTAGGCCTACGCCTTCAACCAAAGTTCAAGAAATTTCGTATTTATTTGTGCGCACAAATTGTGTATTTGTAGTTTCAATATTGTACTTCATTGTGATGAAAATAGCGACGAGCAAACGACCAAAACGGGGACAGTCGGCACATATTGTTATGGATGGAGAAGCAAAACAGAAAGAAAAAAACGAAATTTGATTTGAATATGAAAAATACAAGCGTTCTCTGCATATGATAAATAAACACGGATAAGGAAAAGTTGTAGGAAATGCCTGGAGATTTATATCAGTGCTGAATAAATATGTGAGAGAGGACGACGTTGCGCAAAAATCTATGTATGTTTTTCTCTCGTCTTACGATTTTTTCTTTGGCCTTCTTCAGGAGTTTAAGTGTATTTGCTTTATCAGAGCATTGTGAGCCGTGCGTTGGTTGCTATTTTTCTTTTTTATTTGGTAGGTTGATATAAAATATTTGTAATGAAAATACGATGCACGGATTTCGCAGAACATGCCATCGAGATAATTGCACTAACATAATTCAGTGTTTTTGTCTAATCGGTGCAGTGAAAGTACACCGAATGTATATCAATTTACTCGAGGTGTACGGGTTAGTTGATTTGATAACAGACGAAAGGCGAAAACAAATAAATGCAATTTGTTGGAAAGTTTTATGCTCAGCGCGTGGTGGTTGCAAGGTCAGTTCGTTCGATGCGAGACAAGTAGCAGCAACGCTGAGAGTTGGTAGTGAGTAGATGGGTTGGGTAGGGTGGTTTTTAGGTGAAGTGATTTCGGCTAATGCCTCCTCCGCAAATGCCAACGTCGAAAAGTTTCGCCAAACTTGGCCATTTCCCTCCCGTGCATTGCTGAGACTGATCAGCACCGACAGCAATGTTATCTCTGCTCATGCTCTCCCGCTTCGCGTGCGCAACGAGCTTCCTTCCTACCTGCCTGCTGTTTCTTATAGATTGCGCTTGTAAAAAGTAAGATCGTTTCAATTATCGAAATGCATTCTTCACAAAGTTTTTCCTTGGGTCCGAAAACTATCAAAAAAGGGCACTGGTGCCATAAAACTTTCCGATAAAACTAACAAGAAAAGATGTATTGCTACACTTACATCTTGACACATATTCATTCAAACGTATATTTATGCATCTCAGCGCATCGAACGTGTGCGTCTTCTTTCGTACTTCTTGCTGTTTGAGATGAGCAATGGCCGCGCATGGAAAGATTTACAAAAACGACAATAAAGCATGACGCCAAGGAAAGTAGTAAAGAAAAGCAAATAAATGAATGCACTCGATGTATCATTCGTTTCTTACGTTCTGCCAGATATACGTTGTCAGTTAATATACGACTAAAAAAGTTTGCCAACGGTTTGCGTCAATTTAAAATTTAGATAACTCTCCAAACTCACACGCGCTTTCTACGTATGAATATATGGATGGCTGCATTTTTATTTATCTTCGAGGTTACGAATTCGCAGTACGCGCTTTGAAGATATCGTTGGATTCTTCCGGTAGTCAAAATACTTCTCAAAGTTTTGTACAAGAAAAATACAATTTATTGATACGCTTCGTCCATATGACAAGCAACGTATAATTCTAATGTAAAATTCATAAGCTCACCTCTATGCCGATTCGTCTGTTTGTCGAACATCAGCATCGCATCCTCGATCTGCAACAAATAGTTTATGTAATTAGTAATTGGTTTAGTAACAATACAAGCAAGAGATTTATACCTATTAAATTTACATTCAAATACAATGTTGCGTACATATTTCTGTTTCTCTATAAGCCCACATCTAATTAACAATATTAAAGCGCACGCACCGCAGCGACCAACCGGAACATTTACATGCATAATACATGTATTTTCGATGAAACGGGCCGCGCAATGTGTCAATTCAGCACGCACCGCTTGTAGCATGGCTTTGGTAAACATGCGATTAATCTCATTTCTATGTAGCCCATACTTAAATTCACAAAAATTAAAAGCTAAAATTTTAAGAATACAGGCCGCTCTTTCACAGCAACTAAGAAAAAACAAGCGCCCATTGCAGTCAGGATTGGTTTCAATAAAAACTAAACGCACAATTAAACAGAAAAGGAATTCCCGGCCTGGCAGCATTTAAATCCAGAGTGTGCAACAGTGAATGGGATAACCGCTATCCCTTGCACAACGCACGATGAATGCGCGCAAAACCTGTGTGAATACAAAACAGGACCGAAAAATCCGGCCCTCCTGCGGCCGCAGCTCGTAATTACGTAAAAAGCACAAAGGAATATTTTTCAGCGTCGAGCATAAATCACTTTTAATAGCGCGAGAGAGGTCTGTGTATTGTTTTTAATACCGGGTGATTAGTGCACACGTGTTTGTGCGAGCGCAGCGCCGCACAACCAGGACTCAGAAAAAATGTGTCGCAGGACGTCTGCCATGACGATGACGCATCGTCGAATGGTTAAAGAAAGAGGCGGGCGGTAATTATGCCATCGTTTGCGAAATAGTTTGCTGATTATAATTAATTGGTGTACAAGCACTGTGCGCCGCTGTGCTAGGCCGAAGGTGTAAAGGAATTTCTTGCCGCCTTTGCGTCGTTCGTAGTCGTCGCTTTGGGCTCACGGCGGCATGAGCGGCGCACGCTTTCAAATGGCTGAAAGGTCCGGTTTCCTGGGAGCCATTCGAGTGATATCCTTACCGAGACGTTCATCAATTCGGCACTTTAATGGTACCTCCGAGAGAAACCTCTCCGCGTCGACCGTGAAGAACGTTTGTTTGAGACTTTGCTAGTGCCTTTGGATCGAACAGCGTAAATAGAAACTCAAACTAGAAAAGCATTAAATTCTTTGTTTAAAATTCTAGAATCGATCAATAGAAAAAAGGAAACATAGTAAAGGGTAGTGCTGATTCTATTCTCGAAAAAAATATACATCGAGGTATGTAGTTTGCAAAAAGAGAACAAATTTAGCATTCAACAACCGCTATTTCTGTCCCAAACTTTCTCAAAAAGGGAATTAGCGATAAATATTTATGAAATGCTAATGCAAAGGCATTTAATAAATAAAACCATAACATTTATGGTAATTTCTATACCTTTATTGTTATGGCATTTCACTTTGTGGAACAAATGTATATCTCAGCAAACTGGTCGTAGTAGTAGTGGTACTTTTGTTTTTATTCAAGAAACAACATAAAGTATATACATTTCTAAACTAGTTGTACACGAAATTGAAAACTTCCTTATAGTAGAAGAAACAATTCTGAGCGTGTTGCTATATAAAATCACAAGTTCTAACGAGTTAAAATTGCATTAAGACCGCTTGAACAATTTTATTTAACTTTCTTTACCCGGGCAGCGATTTGCCACGCCGTTAATTAAGAATGAAAGTGCCTTATATGCTGAATAAACATACGAACAATTCTATTCAGACCGAAGAAGAACATAGCTAAAAAAAGTATATAAGTAGTGAAAAAATCCCTAGAGGGTTTTTAGTAGTAGTTTCGCCGACCAGCTCAACGCAGTACTTTTGTGTTTACGCGCGGCGAAGAGAACTAATTCGCATGATACAGACCAAACGGACCAAATTAGCTGTGTAAATGGACTTTTTTTCGCAGAAGAAAGTATTGCTGCCGCCGGTGCCGTCCGAAGCACGTTGCTAGCAAGGACGATGTTAAAAATGCATTAGCGTTGTGAATATTTTAATCTCAATCACTTATTGCGAATGAATAATTTATACAGTCGCAAGAGCAGAGGGTTTCCAGAGCTTCTTCTTAGCTGGGAATAAGTATCATCTTCGTTTTCTCTTACTACTATTTCAACTCATAATTTTAATCTATTAGCAGCAAACGTAATAACGAAATGAAGGAATATCGCGCGCCGCTCCCTAGAGTGGGACTGCCGCCGACTGATTACGCTAAGATTAACGTGAACTAGGGAAATCAGTAGATGCGTAACTGTATTTCCTTGCACGCTATGTTTCAGGTTCAGTCAGAGTACAAATAGAAAATCGCTGCATAATAAAAAGACTAAATTAACTTGCTAGGAAAAATAATCTCTTGGATTTTTGACGAAATTTATTATGCAAAAGTAATCGATTGATGCACATTTGTTTGAGTCTTAGGTACGAGTGTCGTTTCACATTTAAAGTGAAGCAGTAAGATCACAAACAGACAAGATACACGGAGCCTCCGGATGTGATATACAACGAGATATAAACATAATCGTTTTTGGATAGCTCCCAGCATGCAAACATATCAAGCTTGTGCAAGGAGCAAACGCGCAGAGACATAAAATCGCGAAAGCATATCGCATATTCCATTGGGAAGTTAGAATACACGAGATAAACTCATATATTCTAACTTCTACATGTAAAAATATGTTTTACTCCGGCATGTCAACGGTTGGCGAGCTACCACATTGCAAACGCGATTAGAAGTTATTAGCCTTCCAAACTCGCGTCGTGCCGTATTATTTTACTTTATTACATCCATCATGGCGTAGTCAATAAGTTATGTGAATGGAAGGTAGGTAGCCGAGCCGAGGCGCTCACGTGATGGCCGGGAAATGTAAAAACAAATAAAAATAAGAAGCGCACCTAAATACAATAACAACGTACATATACCGAGAACCCAACCTCTAATGCGTTTATATTACTGACCTCGAACGAAATACGTTTTTGATTCAACATTCAAACATTATGGGTTATTCCTAGTAGACGACTTATGGAGGTAATGTGCCAAAGCGGCGTGCAGCTAGCTACTCAGTACAGTTGGTGGTGCGGTGCGATGCGGTGTATATTTGATGTAACATGCGTTTAACATGCAAAACGAATCGCATTAAACAAAGCATGACGTTAACTCCACCCATTTGATCTTATCTAAGCGCATATTTATATATCTGGTGGTGGCGAATGTAGGTACTCCGTGCACGAGGCGGATGCTATAGCCTCATGCCTCCACCAGAGCGCACGTACTAAACACTATACACGCACACAACACACAACACACCCGTATAAAATCAATGTTAATGGTATTACTGCCAGAATTTGATTTACTGATTTACTTCGTTATCTCCGTTTGCTCGTCGGCGGCGCTTCCTTTTGCCATTTTGGGCGCGCACATATATATAATTTTCGTGTCTGATCGTAGCGCCGAACGGAAAATATAAATACAAACAGATTTTTTCTATTGGCCTTATATTTCCGTTCGGCTGTTTGTCGAATAATTACTCGAAATAACTCAAAAGTCGAAATGTAATTTATTTATTGGTTTGCCCCAGTTCTTTTTATCGATGACTTTTTGTTTCCTTGTCGATGTTTTATACCTTATCACTATTATAAAAAAATGTGTGTACATTTATGTATAAAACCCACCCCGACTGAATAAGATAGATATGAGGATTCATGAAAATTATCTTAGCAAGTATAACCGGTAAAACTTAAGGGTTCAATTGTGTCTGTGTGCGTTATTATCTCATCAAGCGCAAACTAAATCCTAATAAGCACCAGGCGTTCTTCCTTTGGGTACGAGCAGGGGAACCTGACACCTGCGCGAAGCCGTTCCGTGCAGGTTTCTACAATGCGATTATCCCTACAAGCAGGGCGCAAGCACAAGTGCGCATGGAAATGTTTACGGCATAACGGGCCGTAATTTTTGCGAATTTGCAAGACCTGCTAAGTACTTTAAACCGAGTCGCTGACTCGCACCGGTAATAATTTTACAGTTTTTTTTTCATTGCATTCGAGATGAAATAAAATCCACAAGAAAGAATAATCAGACTCCTGCTCAGGAAACATTCTACGAGCCGAAGCACGTAATTTTCTAGCGATTACGACCATTCTACGTTTGCTTCGCCCGTCAATATATAAAAGTAAGAATTGTGCGGCGGCGCGTTGGCAAACGAAACTAAAATGAAAGACTTGAAGGAGCACATTGACAGAGATATCCCGCCGGTTGTAGAGGGTAAGAATTCGGAGAGATGAAAAGGAAGAAGTGAGAAACGCAAGTGCTTTAGCTGAGAGCTGGGCAAATGTTGCGCGGAGCTGTGCCGTGAGAAAAGTGTTAAGAAGTAAGAATTTGGAAAGTTCGCCTACGAATTACCTGCCAGCGGTGCGGAGTTTAGTAATTTATCAGAAAGCAGGGACCGGGCTGTGCCCGTACAGATGAAGTCAAGTAGAAAATAGCTTCGACCCAACTTGCATACACAAGGAGTATAGATATCGTCGATCGAAAGGAAATGTTAGAATGGAAGGCAGAAGCGAGTGTGTTTCGTTTACTTTCGAATCAAATATTAAAATAAATGATGTTATTTCATTTTCACATTCAGGCATTGGTAATAACTACCAAAAGGTGAAAATTTTCTGTATACAGACACGCCAATTTAAAAACAGTGGATTGCTCGCGAATGTCTTGTAGAATAAGGAAGAAAACGGTGTTGCTTAACGTCAGATCCAAAAACAGTGCAAAGTTATAATTTGACGTGATGTTTCCGTGAAAAGCCAGTGCATAATGAAAAGAGACGTGGGCGCAGCTCAGCTATTGTTAATTTTTTAACTTATGCGCATAAGCTACACCCGTTGCGCGAAAGTTTATTTTTTTCCCTAAGACGGTGTTCCTTCTTGTCGTCTTCCTGCTATTAACGGAAGGTGCTAGCACAAGATAAAAATTAAAACAAACTACGTTCTCGGAAATAAATTGCGCGACGCGAGTAGGTTAGAATCTAGTCACAAAAAATTCACAAATCAATAAAGAAACAAAAGGTTTTAGTAATGAATGCAACCCCAACGGCAACAGGCACAATGCATGCAATTAATATGAGCTTGGATGCTAAAAGGTGTTTGTTCGAAAATGATATTCATACATATTTAAGCGCAATGCTATTGTTTCAACACCCGCCGCCGAGGTTGAAACAATAGCCAACCAACTAATAGCAGACGCACCCCTTTTGTAATCTTATGCTTAACAAAAACCATGTGAATCTTTAAGGTGAACTGTTGTTGCTGGCGCCGCTGCCGTGAGAAAAGCTATGGGAAAACGGGCACCGTCAATATCGTCCGGGCGCATTTACATTCGGTTCAAGTCCGCCATAATTCAATAGCCTTAGCTGCAACGAAACAAGCCACCGCAAGCTCACGCTGGCGAAGGTGCAATCGTGTGCAGCTAGGAAGGGAATGGAGAAGAGAGCCACGTGCTAAATCGCCTCTAAACACTCGACCGGCCACATATCACCTGGCTCCGACTATCCAGCCGCATCCTCAACACAAATTCTAGTCGCGAACAACGCCAAGACAATACGTGCCTGCCCAAATATCAGAGGTGTATCTTGATTTAAATTAAATTTAATATGGTTAAAAGAATTTGACGATTACTAGGAATTCAGTAGTTACTAGGATTGAATGAATGAAAAGTCGAATAAAACATAAAAATATTAAAAGTATAATGAGTGTCGAAACTAAAATTTGGATAAATGTCAATGTGAAACTATTATCTTTTAATTCGCAACCGTTACCAAACGATAATAAATGTTTGGCATTTATATAAGTGCCTATATGGATTTTCCATGTGAATAAATATATTGTCAATGCGAATTGTATTCCAATAAAGCGATTGTAAAATTATTTGTACATTTTTGTGCGCATTTAAACAATCTCATGGATTGGAAAGAATATAAAATGACATCGAGTTGCAAATATAAAAATGCATTTTTATTACAAGTCAGTTAATAAAATTATTAAATATGCACAATGCAAGAGCATCCTAAAATAAAATCGATCATTTCAATTAAAATAAATATTTTAATGCATCTTTTTTTAATTTAAATAAAATGTTTTATAAAATTTTAATTTTTAGTACAAAATGTTATTGATCAACATAAATTCACAAAGAACAAAATCGATCAAATACATTGGTAAAATATAATGAAAGATTTGACGTTGTAGGCGTTTTATTATTTATTTGTCCTGCGTTCCTGTTTTCGCCTTCGCATGGTCGCCCAAATGGTTCACTAAGAAGGAAGGCAAGCGAGTATGTCGCACGCAATTTCACCAACATTATAAATCCCTCTTGAGATGTAATAAATCATTATTTTATTTCATTACGCCAAATTCCTTCGGGACTTGCTTGTGGCGAACACATACATGCACGAGCGTAGGTATCGAGCGCCGAGTCGATATTGACTTGACAATGAAAAGTTTTGATAAGTTTTAATGTATTTATTAAGTTTTGATTTATATACGAGAAAACGCGCAAGTTGCAGGCGAAAGGATCCTCTCAAAATATACGACGTCCTTATGCTCGTCGTTCTCGCTCTAGGACTAACGGTCCACTACTACGATTTCTATTTTATTGCCGCATTCGCATTCTTCGCTCCTATATCTTAGCAATATATCGAGAGGCCCTTTCCTTCCTCTGCAGCTCATGAAGGAATTCGAGGATGTCGTGAAACGTGCCACCGCTCACTATACTTGCAGGTAACCCTGCTTCGCTAGCTATTGAACGAAATATTTCATATCCCATTACCTCGTTATAATTTATGTAATGCGCTCGCTTGTTCGCCGCCACTACTGCCACCGTTTCTATTTGCGCTCCTGCATGTTGCGGTTGGTGGCAGCAGCAGCAGCATCAACACCAAAACCTGCGCTCCTAGTTTACTTCGTTCGCCTTGTATAGGTGTGCGGCGATATATGAAATAGCTATGTTGTTGACATCCGCGATCCTTTCTGATGTGTTTGTTGATCGAGGTCAATTGTTTTATTATCTGATTTACGATAAATAAAATATTTAATACCTAAAGGAGAAAGCGATGATAAAAATTTATTTGTTTACTTTTACGTTTAAAAATTCTATTTTTGCAGATCAATAAATGATTAGAATTATCTACAAGTAGTTTTTTCTACAAATTAAGAAACTTTTATACTAAAGGGAGACAAATTAACAGAACAATAAACTCAGACAGCAATGAGAGAATGTGGTTCTAATTACGTACAAATTAAAAAGCTCACGGTACAATCTACCCTTCAATGTCGCAGCTTCAGTACGAGAAGAACAAGAGGGAGTTAATTTAACTTCATAAAAGATATTTAAATATTGCCCCGGCGCACCGCAAGACTTATACAAACGAATATTTAACGCAAGAATTTCGCTAAAATTCAATTAAATCCAGACCTCAGAAGACAACTTTGTAAAACTCATGATTAAAACATCCTCTCATCTGTTTCCATTTGTGGGTAGCGCTAGCAAAACAAACTCAAACGTCGGCGGTGTGTACGAAAAGAAAGATGATGCTGCAGCGGTAGTGGCGGTAGGTAAAGAGTTTGTTCGAAACCAACCGACCCGAAGTCGATGGCTCGAAAGCCGCTCGCGAATTAGAGATATGCGCTTTTAAAATCGCATCGTACGAACCCGACGCCCCGTAAAGAAATCCCAGCTCCACCAGTCATCACAAAATAAACCTTCACCGACCATCCAGCATCAACCACAGCGCAGGACCCGCTTGATCGTGGTAAGTGCACGAAACAATGGAAAAGTTTCTCGTGTCGTGTGCATTAGAGCGTACTGGCAGCGCAGGACGTAGGTTTGTCTGTCTGCGTGCGTCCTGGCTCATTCCGTGCAAGGTTTTGCCCGGTTAGATGCGCGCTTAGAAAAGATGTTCGTGCATTTACGTCGTTCCTTTCGCAAGCGAGAATCGTTAACTTGCTCCAGTCGTTACAGCAAACGTCTGCTGTGCACTAGCAGTAGCAACATCTAAATGACCTCCGACTGTAATAATTAATTGCCGACCACCGTAAGCCGGAGTAATTAGCAATGTGATTACACGTCATTACCAGAAGGTAACTCCAAATACAGAGAGAACTATATGCGATTAGACTATTATACGGTTAAGTGAGCATCGGTGCGGTCGTCGTAATGAATAGCCTAATATTGAAACTCCCCCGCACACCTACACTCGATAAATCCACCCGCTGCCCTTCCTCGCCGCTCCTCGGCAAATATCTACTAGCCATTTACGTGCCACTGCTCAAGCACACCACCGCAACATTGCTTGTCTGTTAGTAACGGTAGACATTGCCCGGCACATTCACAACCGACATGGAATAACCGAAGTTAAAAACGAGGTTTGACATTTGCAGTGGGAATGATAGTGCCTTATTGTCTCGCATATTTAATTAATCAGCGCCGTGCGCATGCTCGTCTTGGCACACCTACGTATAATTTCCGCGCTATAATCAAATAATCCCCAACTAACGTATCGCATCCGCATAAAATATTAAAGGTAATTTGCATGTGGAGGTGTAAGTTGGTCTGGAATTCGTATAATCCTTTAGCGCTCAAGGCGGCGGAATGGTGGGACGACGGTCGGTGGTGTGGTACAGTGGATCGCAAATGGGTGGGAAGGGCAAACGTGGACACAGCTAGTTGTTTAATGAAGGTCCCCGGAGAGGGTTCGCATTAGCATCCGGAGTTGCGGGCAGGCAAGCAACACGAGAGCGAGCCGTGTCTGGGCTTCCTTCTCTCGGGATGCGCTCATACAACCTCCGGCATTGCCGCCTCGGTGCGTGCGCTCGCAGCAATGACATTAAGCGCAGTCCTCTCGCAATTACACAACGGTTATATAATAAAACTGCACAAAAAGGAATACCCTAAGAGCAAAAGCGTAATCTCTGCACCGAAAAACCGACTCTATGTAACTTATACCGCAGTGGAATAGATAATTAATTAATTGATTTAATGGCAAAGCATGCTAATATTACCCTACTTTTTCATTATAATTACATTATTTTTCGTTTTATTTACTGTACGAACTTCTTTGAAACTGAAA
>JARJDU010000184.1:0-18918 GCA_030264695.1 Lissagria laeviuscula
TGAGAATACTGTGTTTCGCTCATGTCAGTGGATGTATCGAAGCGCGATAAATGAAAAATTGGAAAACGTTACAAGATTGAAAGGGCGGAAAATTGAAAGCATTGGAAAATACTGCCTGTAATATGTATACATATACACAAAGATTAAAAGTTAAAAATCTAATCAATAAATATTAACATATTTCTTAGCAAAAATAGCATTTTTTAACAATAACTTTAGCAATAACGTAACTCCAAAGTTAAAAATCACATAGAAATAGTCCATATACCAAAATGTTTGCCGTGAGGCGCTCTTTGCAATGATGTTAAAGCAGTTTTTCGGCCAAAAATATTTCCTTAGGAAAACTGTTTTTGCTTTTGTATAATTTTCGTCTTTAACTCGTCTCTCAATTAAATTCTTTAGTTTAATTACTGTACCCAGAGTTCACAAAAAGCTATTTACGACCCGGCACAAAGCATACTAATTCAATGATAAAGCAACAACATATATCGTCCGTTTGAGCTGATATAAAAGATACAATAAATTGAATAAAAAAATGACGAATAATGTTGTTTTTTTCTACAGGAAACACGACGAAAAAAGAACGGAAATTTAGGGAAAAATACGATTATAGGTTATATATTATTCTGAGAACTCGGCTCTTTGTTGCGTTATGCTTGCTGTATGTGTCTACTTTTAAATCGCGACCCTTATTCCTTTTCCTAACTTACTTTGCATACATTTTGCAAAGGAAATGTTTGTTTGCTGTGCTCTTCGCCGCTCGTCTGAAAGCTTTATTTATTTACGAGTGTGTCAGATATAAATAGATAACGAAAACAAATTTCTTTCTGCTTCTATTCCCTGTTTTAAAATTGTTATAACATCTTTATATATTAAGAAAAAATTAAAAATTAACGATAATGGCGGATAGAAATCTTCAGATATCTTGTTAATAAATAATCTGTCGTCATGTACTTCAAAGGCGTTCTCATAAACTGGATGAAGCACAGTGTGCGTAATCAGTGAATCCTAACGAAGACGCAAACGCACGAATTGACAGCTGATACAGGTTAACAAACAGAAACCTTCTCTTTCGGCATAAATATAGGCCAAGTTACGAAACGAAATTTCAGCCGAAAGGGATGCTGATACTGATTATGGCCACCCACTCATGCGTCGTACGTCCATGTGTCAAACGATGAAATTGACTCCGGAGAACCTTTCCCTTTACGGCGCTTTCATCTTGCTTTTCCGCTTTCTACGGTTTGATGATAAGCCGCATCCATCTTCGATTTACTTCAATCCCATCCCTTGTCGATACTAATTCACCAAGACATTCCAAAAACCAAGAAGAATCAAACAAATAAAGCTAGCTTGATAGCTAAGAAGCTTTAGTAGTATATCGCATATGTTGAAGAAATAATGAAATAAAACGAAATTACTTTAGGTAAAATATAAATAAATAAAATAATATATATATATATATATATATATATATATATATTGTGCTTATTGTTGATGTGTATCCTTTCTATGAAATATATCCACTTAATATTTCCTTTCATGCTTTTATTTTCATTTTTATTATTTTTCTTCTGGATGATTCCGATTCGAGAGAGCAAGAAGGGTAACACGCGCGTGAAGCATTCGTAAGACATTTAGAAAGGTTCAATGGAGAGAATAAAATGTCTTTGGGTTTGATATCTCTGCACGACAAGGCCACAAGGACAATGTTTCATTTTATCACTTTGTCCTAACGGTGGATTCGAATGAAATCTATTTATCTGCAGGACTTGATTCAAAAGTGCGGAAAGACCGATTTATTATTTATTATTATAATTTATAATTAAATAATTTATAATTTTAATTAAATAAATAAACATGGATGGTTGACCGAAACGAGTAGATTGTTCGGCGACCTGGATGGCTGATAACGCACGCATATACCGGAATGACACGATAGAATATCTAGGGCGCCGTGCGTCGCAACGCACAATGACATAATGTCAGAACGCGCCGTGACGATTCCAGCTTTTGTACGCAGGTTTCAGGATTCCATTGACGCGCGTTTATCGCGATGCTATTTTATTGTATTCCATATGTGCTGTCTTACGATTTACTTACGTGCGTTGATTTGATATCCTTTACAAAGTGTTTTTACAATTAATCAATCAATTAATTAATTAGTTTATTTAAATAATTCGAATGAAACTTTTTGAAAAAATATAAATATATAATAAATACTTAAAAATTGAATTCATTTTCAACCATAAATTGCAGATATTATTCAAAATTATGCAATAAATTATTTCTTATTAGAACACATTGTATATTACACATTACATTATATGAGCATATATCGAAATATTCTGCTTGACTTAATTCCCTTCGTATTTGATAGCAAAGACGAAGCGATGCAAAGACAGTGTGTTTTTTGTTCTATTTTTATAGACATGGTGACAAAACAAAAGAAAAAATAAAAGCAACATCTTCTTGCTTCGGAAAACGCAACATTCTGCGCAATTTCACGGTTAAAGGCCGAATCAGAATCGCATCGCATCGCAAAACGACATCGATTTCATGTCAATAATACAAGGATGTAACAAGGATACAGCCCGCATCATCAATGCTCCAATGCGAAATATGAGAAGAGAGTGTGAAACATGAGTAAGCAATGATACATTAGCTGACAGAAATAATTTCGTGAAAGTACATTAAACTGAAATGCAAAATAAATTAACGCGTTAACTTCAACAGTTAGGGTACGACTGCACGAGCTGTCGACGTCACCCCCTTTTATACGATATCATTTAGAATACAAAAACCACGCCTCTTTTAAGAGGGAGAACTGAGCAATAAGCTCAAGTTTTTACGACGCCATTACCTAATTGTAGATATCAACGAATTTATTTATGAGTTGAGTTAGAAATCGAATCAACCGTGGAATAATGGCATTCATTAAGTTGATACAATATCGAGTTACCTTCACCAATAACAACAAACAATTAATTTTAATTATTAATCGAATAATAAAGAGAAATTTCAATTATTAATATGAACTCTTTAAGTCATCAATTCTTTTACATAACATAGCTAGCTATTATATTATACATAAACTAATAAATTTATCGAACTTGTTGCCAATTCATGGAATTCATGCTACTGCAAAACAAATTAATATTTAGTGTTCGAGGCAACTAATAAGCGTCGATGCTCTCGAATTCGCCCAAATATCGAATTTCCGCCGCTGGCGTTACAAGGGAGAGGAAAACACATACGAGCGACTTGTTTGTTTGCCCTTGTTAATTGAAATTTTGCATATGCGCTGTCATCGACATGCGCAAAAAAAAATGCGTGCACCATTCAACTAACAATAACAATAAGCAAACAAATTCTATCTCGTCTATGTTAATAATCCGCTCGGTGTGCACACGAAAAATCGTCTGCTGCAATGTCATTTTGATTTTGTTGGCTTGAAAAATTCAATAAAAGTGAATATTTATTTATCAATTTAATAAACAAACAAATACATAAAACTAAAAATCTAATTTATCGAAAACTTTATAATTAGTTGTTACTCCAACTTGAAACTAGTTTTAATTAAAAAAGAAACAACAGCTATTCAACGAATTTCCAGAAGTCTTTGGTAAGTTTATCCGGTTTAATCAAGTACACGTCGCCTTCAGCAGCCCGTGGCAACAAAAGTAGCAGTATCTAATGAGTATCTATTTGGGAGAGGAAGAAAGATGGAGAGATAAAGAGCGAGAGAGAATGAGAAACCTGGGAAATACATGGATTGGCAACGGCTTGCGGTTAATTTGCTTCGAATTTCCTTTGCAAATGATTCTCGATACAGCGTTTGTTTTAATCTGTGATGGTAATTCTGTGTACTCATCGATAACACAGAATGATAATACAGGGTAATTCGAAATAATTCTTTATATAAATAATTTTCAAAAAAATGACAGAAATTTAAATTTTATGTAAACCGAATGAAGATTTAAATATGACTATTATTATTAAATTAAAATAAATAACAATAGCAACAACCCGTATTTTAAAAGCTAATATTACTATAACAGATTATGTAAATATTATAATTCTAAATGCAATATATATCCTCATAAACTTAAAAATCACAGACTAAGGCAAAAAAGAAGAAAAAACGCATTGATATTCAAATTTTCTGCGGATTTACTCCAGATTCCGGATATATTATGATTTTATATCAACTGTAAATTTACATCCGGGTAATATTATTCTCGCTTGACCCGAAAAAGTTAAACCTAGCCGTTAAACCTACCGAAAAACATGAAAACGTTGGTTTTCAATGCATAATCCTTAAAACAACTTTTCTATGCACTAAATAAATGCGTGTACTATTTTTATTAAATCTAATACAGGGTCTTTACTAATATCCGAACCCCACATGACCACGTTTTAAACTGCTGCCTACAAGCACTTGTCCTCAAATTCTTCTTTTTCTTAGCAAAAAGTCTTTTCGGACAGCATTTAGGTTCACCAGAATCCGTTGTACACACTCCTCTCCCCTAACGTTATATGACAGCTCTCACTGCTCTTGCCCCAGCTCTCTTAGAAAGAGAGAGAAAAGAATATTGATAAGGGGCCTGATGTCACCATGATCCGCGGCAGATTAAGAGGCGGATTTATGCACCGACGCAAATTCCAAAAGTGGTCTTTGAGAAGTCTCAAACTGATTGTGTACCTTGGACCCAGTGGCGAGGGACCTTAAATTCATTATGCGCCTAGAACCCCGTTAGCTCTCAATCAGCTACTAATCAGACTAAGCCTTCAGTGGTCTCGTCCTCTGCTCCAAGGGTGATTTTAGAGTTAACAAGGACCACGTCGAACAATCTAAAAAGGGTCTGCTGCATTCAAATTTAGCTCACGTACGATTCTGATATTAATAAAAACCCTGTATATTACATAAACACAAATAATATTCAGAATGAATACATAGCAGCACAGCAGACACTCATAAAATTAATCAAGATTAATAGCATCGCTCGTGCGTACTCTTGCAACAGAAGCAGCAAAAACAACTTCTCCGCCATCCATAAAAAAAAGAACAAGGAAAAAAAGCGGCGCGATATAATAGCCGCGAAATAAAACGTTCTAATAAAAAGGAACCGGGCGTCGGTCGTAGTAGGGCGGTTGTCTTGCGGCAAAGCTTCGGCTAAGCACTTAATTTCTTGCTTCAAGTGCCTGGCTGATTGCGTAGCACAGTGAAAAGTCCGCGGGAGGTCGAGCAACCAGTCAACCCGCGCTCGCACTTCTAAAAGGGCAAAACGGGTGGAAAAGACTTTATCAAAGCAAGTTGATGCGGTGATTCTCGCGGTGGCAGTGGCGGAAACCGCGGTTAAACTGCGGTGCGCGCGGTGTCATTATAAAGTTCCGGAGTTATAGAGCAAGAGGAGCTATGTGAAGTTGAGTTTCGGTACAGTTCTAATGTGACCGCAATGATGCTTGACACCCATTTTGGTCGTCTCTATATAGTAGTTGCACTTCATTTTCTTTTCGTCAACGAGCAAAGCAAAGCGAAATATGTTAATAACCTCTTCTTTAATCACTTTACTTGAGATTGATTAAACTCTTTGTATATGCAGGGGGTGTGGGAGAAAGAGAAAGAAAGAGGAAGATGATGGTTTTAAGATAAACGTAATGCGATGTAAAAAATTTTATACCATGGTTATAAAATGAACCGAAATGTGGAAGCAAAATGGCTTTCTTTTCGAGTATATTTTCAGGACCGTACTTCCAGTTTGATGCTTTAGTTAAGTATTGAAGTAAGTTAGGAAGGTTGATAGTTTTTCAATAAAAATCCTGTCCTGCCACGAGGTCGTTCGTTATTCTATGCAATTCTCTTCTATTCTATTCAATGTTTGCCGAGTCGAGAATGAAATCGAATGAAAGCGATGCGATGAATGAAAGCTTTCATGAATTTTTTTCTTCTTTCATTTTTTAATTTTATTATTTTGTGACCCGAGATTTGCTTTCCTAGCTTACATTTCAAATATCTCTTACTTTTTTTTCCTTCTTTCTTTCTTTTTAGAATATGTGAGTACGTTTAGTTATAATAATAGGTAATTCTAGCTAATCCGATTAACCTGGATTTCATTTCATTACTCCTTTTTTTTGCTCTTTTTCTCTCTATTTCTAAACTTTCCTATCCTTTTATATACTTTTTATATCTCCCCCTTTCTTCCCTTTCTCTTTCTTGTTTGCTCCCTCTTGCTTTACTTCTTCCCCTATTACTCTGTTTTGACTATAACTATTTAATTGCTCCCTTCCTCAATTTGTTTACCCCTCCCTCCAATTTTCTCCCTTTCAATTGCTTTATTATTCTCTCCCAGTTTTTTCTTAAATTTTTCTCCCTCTTCCACTAATTTTATTTTTCTGCCTCTCCATCTCTTTATATTTCTCAACTTCCTTCTCTATTTAATTCTCCCTTCGTTCCCAATTTGTTAGTTTTCTCTCTATCTTTCTCTTTTGCTTTATCTCACTCTCTTTCCTTCTCGCTTTATTACTTTCCCTATTTGATTCGACCACACTTAGCATACAAGCTCCCTCTCTTTATTTCTCTACTTCCTCTATATCTCACCCCATTTTTATTCATCCCCTCTTACAATGAAAAGAACTCTGTCAATCTCTATCTTTGAGCTTTTTCGCTCATTATGTATTTTTTCTTTCGTTCCTCTCCCTTTTCCCTTTATATATTTATTTCTAGCTCAGATACTCTCTATCACTCATTCTCAATCTTCCCTTACTTCTCCTCGTTTTTATTCCGCTTTAGCTCTTTCTTTGATTTTCCTTCTCTTACAATCTTTTCCTCACCTATTTTTTTCCTTTTATTATATTTATTTCCATCACGGTAACTTTCCACTCTGATAAAACAACAAAGTATAATTATTTCTTATTAGCGGTTTTATAATTGCATTATTTATGCTTTGATAATTTATTAATTCAGTTTGTTATACCGCAAAAGATTCAATACATGATTTCAGCACATTAATTTTGTGTTATTAGTACCACAAAGTGGCACTTTGTACAACGATCCTGCTTTGTTTTTGCATTCGAAAATAAACTTTTCTTTTTGTGCGGCGCGGCGTTCCACGCAACTCTCAAACGAACATTTCTAACTTGCAAGGTATCCCTCTAATACCCTCCTCAGAGAGTATTATGCATGCAGGCGTCTCGCCTCGCCTCTCAAAGGACCTTTTCACAGGATATTCGAACGAAATGCCACCGTCTTCTCTGATCCTGTCTTAGAAGCAACCGGCATTGAATACAACGCCCTCACCCATAGCCTTTCTTATTCAAACTGTTTTGTAGCCCACGCCAAAAATTCTTGTTCTTCATTTAATTTTTGTGAAATTCCTTTTTTTTTTGAGAAATTAACTTGAAAATAAATAATTTCAACCAATTTTCAATTGAATGGGAATGCAAATAAAGATACGGAGAAAGAATGAAAAGCAATTTGAAAGTCTCGAGAGCATGAAGGAACATGCAACAATAAATATAAATTGAGAACGTCTACTATATGCGATACAGTCATTATGCGAATTAACGCATAAAACTCCCTCTTCGGCTCGTTAAATCTAACTGCCGCATAGAAAATTGGATTCTCGTTGGACCTAGACGCAGAGGCGCAATGGTACAGTAGGAACGGTAAGCAGCCGAAACGCGTGGATGTGTAGCGTCAAACGAATGAAATCCCTGCTCAAATCCACTTTTAATGGAAAAACAAAAACGAAATTCGACCGACAGTTTATGTTATATATAAAAGCGTTGACACAGCAACAAAAATAGATTGATATTAAACTAAACGCTTTATTAGTAACAAATTGCTTTTATTAATTGATATAACTAACAAAAAATTTTATTCTTTGACCACATGGTATAGAAACAAGTTGCATACGCCAATGAGCAAAACATTGAGGCACGAAATATTACACGCTTCATATCCTTCCCCTCTGCTCTCTTTAACACCCTTGAGTTGTCCCATAATCCAGTACGAACGTCACATTTACACCCTTTGACACTAAATTCCTCTACCTCCTATTATATAGATAACATAGCTGTGAATTAGGTCACCGTGCATTGAATCATTTTGATGGAATTCAATAACTTTACGAATTAGTTCATTGAAATTAATTAGAAACCAAAATAGCCACAATCTAAAGTTACACGCGATGGGGACAAACTTCTAGCATTATTTTAGCCGTAAGGGCGTCGGCGGTGACGATGAGGGAATGCGTTTGAAACCGTTTCAGACCCATGAGTTCGACAGGCATCTCAATGGATTGCGGTTGCGGACACCCCCTATCACTCATTCCGCAGTGAGCGTAGATACCCTCAGCAGGTGCGCGTACGTGCGTAAAGCGGCTAAACGAGTGGAAATAAATCCCTTTGGAGTTTTAGCCTTCACCCAGTTTCACCAAAATGGAAACAACCTGATATACTCTCGAGTAACATATTCAGCGTGACATTTAATTATCTATTGACAACATAGCCATAATATAATAATAATAATCATAAAAAGAAATGCTTGAATGAACTAATTGTTCTTTTTGAAGCAGAAAAGAAAGTTTGACAGAGTGTAAATCGTTGATAATGAAATTTATTGTTCACTGAAATGTATTCTGTGTATTATGCAGTAGGAACATAACAAATTCCAATAATTGATATTTCTAAAGCAATATATCCACTATATCCACAATTATAATGATGTTGCTCTATTTGGAGGTACGGAGCTACTGACTACTCGCATTAATCTTCCCCTTTTATATACCTTAGAGAGTGAGAATTAAATCCCGCCTAGTTTTTACTCCATCGCATAGCATGCGCGATTTCTATCAGACAAATACACCCAAAGATTGTGTCTACTGAAAGGACAGGGCAGTAAAAAAGAACTAGAACTGCTACACACGTCAAGGACTATTCACAAAAGATACAAAAAGTGACGAAGGAAAAAAAGTTATCGCTACTAGGCGAGAAGTAGTTCAGCTTTATTGACCTAAAGTTTGTTTCAAAACCAAGAGTTTGATAAAGTTATGTCAAGTTGCAATCGAATAAGAATTACTGATTTAAATAAATGTTTATGCATTTTGTGCAAGATTTTAATTAGGAAAATGATCTATTACTATTCGTTTCGAAATTGTCGTTACTATAATCTCCTCCATATATTTATTCTCGAAGGAGAATGGAGTTTAATCAACGCCAAGCAGCGATTTGTACAGTTCATTGCCACGACACTTATCTAAATGACGTAATGACGCGCAGAGGCACTATGTCCAAGGACGAGACGAGTTGTGAGATTCGAGTAGGTATATAGTAGCGGGTAAAAGTAATCCTTGCAGCTTGGGAACAGGAAGAAAGGCAAGGCAAGGCAAATAGAAAAGTGGACAAGTGGGAATTCTTCTGCTAACTAACATAAGGTCAGAGACACCATCCAGCTAGGAACAACTTAAGTTTGAAGGATTCCTTAGAAATCGAAGATAGAAATAAAAAAAAGAAGAAAAAAAAATCATAAAATGTGTAATTCAGATTCTTGTAATTTCAAATCAAGGTTATGATAAAAATTATAGTCCATTATCTAAGATATTTTCAGTTTTTGAAAATTTACCTAGCCGAAACCTTGTCTAACTCAATCAATTTTTGATTAAATCTCAGTCAAGCCTTTATACCTTTAACAAATAACAACAACAAAAAACTGCTAATAAAGTACTAACGGTAATTGACGATAAAGATAACCTAGTAATAAACAATCTCAAGATAATTTAGGCCAAACATTGACACAAACTATTTGCACCGTGTCGAGGCTTTATCCGGATGGCCGACATCAAACAGATAGGCTATTATCCCGTCGACCCGCCGGAGGACAAAAGGAGCACAGGGTCATTGCTTGGCTTGCCATTCACGCCGCCGCTTCGTTGTCCTTTGTTGCTTTTCTTGTACAACGATATAGTTGATGTAGCTGTTTTGTGTCAATCTGCGTTTTTGCAGACTTTTCCGTCTGAAATTCACTAACATTCACTCGCACGGATTTCAGGTTTATCCAAACTATTGATAATAATAATCGTAATAAGCGATTGGATAAAATTATAGGCGTGATAACGCGTTTATGTTTGTATTAGCTGTATTCATAGTGTCAAAGCGTGACACTTCTATAACTCCTTCTCCATAAGTTATTCATGAATTTGGCAGTATGCCAAACTACTACACGAAGAGTACAGCACCGGATTTAGTATCTAAATCTATGTAATTTTTAAATTTCAAATTTAAATTTAATTAGAGAATTTAATATATGTCATATGTAAATATTAGAAGTACGATCCTGTGTTGGAAAAAGCAACTCATCGAATTGTACTTGTTGACAGAAAACGAGACAACCGGAGCGATGGGAAAACACGATAACAAGACGTTTAACGAGCGCAGTTTTGCCAACGACGCTTGCCAAAAGATGTTTCAAACTTATATATTGCACACCGCGAACTTGATCTTTACTAATATTCCTTTCTTCTTTTCTGAATTAAACTGATATTTACTACTACAGAAATACTTAAGTGTATCCCTGAATGCCCGTTTCCTGACTTTTTAATTTTACTCTTAGACTCATCTAACAATTCTTAACTATTTCATATCGCAACAAATTTTCTTGAACTACAGACGACAACAACAAACGCGATTTTCTCATCTTTTTCCTTCAAAATTGCTACTGAAAAATGCATATGTAACTCGTAATTTCCTGCGATATGAAACCATCCGAGAGTAAGTTCATGCAGCATGCATATTAGATTAAAGGCTACCGTGTGAGGGATGGATGCGCGGCTACTACTCCCACAAGAATAAAATGCAAATTTAAATATTTGCCTTGCGCATGAAAGACGCCGAATTACTTGCATATGAATAATAAATAAAATGGACGATGCGAGAGGGCACGCGGCATTCGACGTTCAGGTCGCACGATCATCGCTAATGTTCGGACATAAATTGTGACTTTGCATTTAGCTAAAAGACGTTCGTCCGCCAGCAACTCGATAGAAAGCTATCTCTAAAACTGAAAAGGTTTAGCATAAAATTCTTTGCGTTATTCTGTTTATAGTTTACATAAATTATATAAACTCGGATAAAACTGCAAAAGGTGGATATAGCATTTCAAAGGCATGCATTTGCTTTCCCTTAGATGATGCTTAGAGTAGCGGCAAATTAATGTTAAAGTAATTAGTTTATATACATAAAGTATGCAGTTTATTGGATAAATACAAGTAAACGCATGATATTTGCTGATAACGAATGAAAACTTTAGAAGCCCCACTTTCAAACGAAATCACGCTCATCCATGAGCACCAGAAGTTATAGAAAAATCCAGGTTTTTAACATTTAGTGCGCATCCTGTATATGCCCCAGTTCCGGCTTATTTGAACACATCGATCTGAATCAAAATGAGTTTTTTATTGCTATCATAGTTATTTTAAGTTCTATTTAATTGTAGTTTAACTAAATGCACTTTGCATTAAATCTGAGTCGTTTTTTAATTAAATCGATGATTATGTATGCCACAAGCAGATTATCCATGCATCAAAGCGCCTCAGTGTTTATAAATAGGCCCCTAGTGTTGTTTTTCAATACAGTTAAAAAAGAGAGAAGAAAAGCGGAAAGGGGAAGAAGAAGGGAAAAAAACGTTGGTGCTACAAGTGGCGCTATTTTTGGCTGCCAACCGCCATCACCATTCGATTGATATCGACATTGTGTTAGCACTTTTGCGGCGAGAAAAAGTAATAATAGCTTTAACAACAAATTGCCAAAATAATGACATGACGCATTTACAGTGGTGGATTTGCCACAAAACACGTGCGCATTTATTTATATATAAAAATTTATAAAATAGTTACGCTTATGACCCCTAAAATGTCCGGTTTTTTTTTATATGCCCCTCATGAAATAATAATGGTAATAAAAAATCAATGAAAATTAGTAATTAAAGAGCAAATCCTTTAAACTGATTTAGAAAAAGGTTAGCAACAAATATTTTCAAAAGAAAGCGTATCAACATTTAAAATTCATGTTTTTGTAATTTTTCTAATGAAATGATGTAATTCATGCAAACGCACTGTATAATATGGATATTTTGGCAATGTTGTCAGAGACGCTAACAATGTATATAAGGCACTCGCACATTTCGAGACTTTTAGTTTGGCGGGCCGCAGCGACGCTCATGTTTATGTTATTTCGACATACTATAAATAAAATATTGGACGTGCGGCACACGCCGCCGCGCCGCGGTAAAGCTTGTTTGCTTGCTCGCGGTGACTACAAGGCCCCCCACGTTCTGCTCGTTTGTTGCTGAATTGCTGCAAATGCTCCACAGCGATGACAGATTTCGCTTGGGATTCAACAAAATTGCGTGCCATAACGCAATATGCGTGTAATTCACGATTTTCGGCTGTTGTGTTTATTTGTTAATAGTAGGAACATAAACATAATCCTGACATTTGACATTTCCAAGGCTATATCTATGCTATTACTACAACTATATTAATAGTATACAAGATGTAACTCCATCCTTGGATAAGGAACTCATATTACTAACTGCGCGGTGCTTATCTCCCTCTTTTATATACCGAAATGTTTGTTTTTAAGCTCCGCCCAGTTTTGCTGCAAACAGGGCAGAGCACTAAAATTGCTATTCCCTTTCTACGACGGAAGGTATTTATTAAAATAGAAGCGCCAAATTCTACTTTTGCGGCAACGCATGCTCGAGACAATGTTTTTCAAAAATGCAATACCACCACCTGTCGGAAGATACAACAACAAGTATTAATTCAATTTGTTTTGGTCTCGAGCACGCTATCCCAACAAACCACTCGCATAATGAAGCGAAATTAACGTTAGCTCTGCATGAGATTACCAACTCTTGCGTAATCTCATTTTACCGCATTAGGAAATTATGATATTGCCGCTGGGATGATAATATATAAGAAAATTCAGAGCGAGAGTAACAACAAGCACTTTAAGTAAGATCTTTGCCTAGGTCTCGAGGGCATCCGTTTTGTTACAAGAAAGCAAGAAAACTTTTAACAGAAGTGCATTAGGATAATGATAATGATGAGTGTTATTGAAGTTAGTTGCATAATTCTTGCATAAGGGTTATACTTTTCGTTATATTTTAATGTGATTATAGTTAGTTTAAAGCAAATAAGATTGAAGAAAGAATTTAGTTTCCACTCAAAAGTTTAATTTACTTAACTTAACTTATTGTTTCTATATGTCTTATACAATTTAAAAAAGTACAAGCATGAAAAGAGCTAAATATTTATATAAAACTTTAATAAAAGTAAATTTCTCTTATGTCAAAGTCAATTTTCGAATTTTAAACTCAATCCAATTAAATGAACAAAGTAGTAATCTTGTCTATCGATTAAAAGAACAAAGAGTTGGAGTTAGCAGAGTTACGAGTTGCTGATTGACGAGATACTCACATATAGTTAATTAATCAACATCAATTCCGATGAGAGTAAGAGCAACTGACAACGTCACTCCAGGCATAAATAATCAATCGCAATTTTCACAATAAACATATTCACGCGATAAATATTTAAAACAGAAATTATTTATTTAACAATAAATACATAAAAGCATTATTTTACAACTAACCTACCACTACCCAAAATAAAGGCGCGTTTGAAACAGTCGTTTTTGCAGCGTTTGTAGTTTTTTGCTAATAACACCAAACATACTTGACCAAAGTACCAAGTAGTTATATACCAAAAGAATTGTCTTTCGAAGCTCTATCCAAATATGTATGACTTTTCCTGCTTATTATGATTTGAAAAAAAAAGTCTATACATTGAGCAATAAGACCAATAAAAAATTGTAATTTTTGAAAATTCGAACAAAATTCTAACTTCTAAACTAACAGTCAGAGAGAAACAGTTCATATATCAAAATGTCTGTCTTAGAACGCTTTGCACCACTTTCCTGTCTATAATATTTCCTTCGCAAAATTGTAAAAACACCTGTTTTTTGCAGGTTTTTTGGTTTTTGGCCAATAACTCGAAACATTCTTAACTAAAGTACCAACAGATATACACCAAAAGAATTGTCTTTCGAAGCTCTATCCAAATATGTATGACTCTTCCTGCTTATTATTACTTGAGAAAAAAAAAGTTAATACATTGAGCGATACGGCCAAATCAAAAATTGTCATTTTTAGAAAATTTGAGCAAAAATCTAACTTCTAAACTAACAGTCATACAGAAACAGTTCATATGCCAAAATGTTTGTCTTGCAGCCCTCTTCCCATCAATATCTAAACCATATTTCTGCTTATAAAATTTGTTTCTCAAAATTGTAAAAACATCAGTTTTTTGCAGGTTTTTTGATTTTTTGCCAATAACTCGAAACATTTTTGACCAAAGTACCAAGTGTTATATACCAAAAGAATTGTCTTTTAAAGCTTTATCTAAATATGTATGACTTTTCCTGCTTATTATTATTTGAAAAAAAAGTCGTTACATTGAGCGATATTGCTAATAAAAACTTGAAATTTTCGAAAATTTGAGCAAAATTCTAACTTCTAAAGTAACAGTCAGAGAGAAACGTTTCATACACCAAAATGTTTGTATTGAAGCGCTCTTTCCAACGATATCTGCACCATTTTCTTGTCTATACAATTTTTCTCTCTAAATTGTAAAAACATCAGTTTTTCGCAGGATTTTTGTATTTTGCCAATAACTCAAAACTTTCTTGACCAAAGTACCAAGTGGTATATACCAAAAAAATTGATTTTTGTAGCTCTATTCAAATATTTATGACTCTTCCTGTTTGATATCATTTGTAGAAAAAAAGTCTACACATTGAGCGATAAGACCAATCAAAAATTGTCATTCTTCGAAAATTTGAGCAAAATGATAACTTTTGAACTAAGAGTCAGTGAGAAAAAGTTCATACATCAAAATATTTGTCTTGAAGCGCTCTTTTCAACAATATCTGCATCATTTTCCTGCCTATATTATTTCACTGCCAAAATTGTAAAAACATTCGTTTTTTGCAGCTATTCTGGTTTATTCTTTATAACTCGCAACATCCTTAACCAAAGTACAAAGTAGTATATACCAAAGAAATTGTCTTTTAAATATGTATGACTTTTGCTGCTTATTTCTATTTGAGAAGAAATTCGTCAACATTGTGCAATATGTAGAAGCGCGGGTCTCTCAAATTTTATTGTTAGAGAGCGCATGCGTAGAAAGATTCTACTGTTATTCCATATTTAACGTTAAATTTGTTTTGACTTACCCCATCTGGATTATGCTTATACGGAGGACCGCTACCACAAAATTCCACTAGCACGTCCTGGAGCTTCTTGGACGAATCTGCAATCAAGGAAAACGAGATTTATTAGACGTGCGATCTAGTCACAAGTGAATCCAATCTGTAATTAATCAATGTGCACCAGTTGCGACGAATGCAATTAACTTAATGCTTTGGGACAGCACTTGAAATTGCTACCGGTTACTAGGAGGAAAGTTTTATAGATAGTGATAATATACATGCGGTAGGACATTAACCAGTTAACCAGTTAACCAGTATCAAGTAGTTGAAACACCATGTATGGTGTAATTTTGATTACGTTGAAGTGCTTTAAGTTATTCCCGTTTTAAACTATCGCACATTTCCTAGTAACACTCAGAGACAAATTAAAGGAGACACATATGCACTAGGCCCCTGATCGATGCCCACCCGCCAATAGTTTCATCCATAAATTAAATGCGTTTACAGCTATATTTAAGTAATATAGGTTAAGTCTTCTTATTTATAGAAATTTAGATAGAAATTGAAACAATTCAGTAAATTATTATTAGAGTTTCTACATTTAAACATTACAAGTACATTAAATGTTAATAATAAAGTAGCAACATACAACCACAATGAAGTTATATTATTACTATTATTATAAGAAAAATAAATAACTGTTTAAACTATAAACAGCAATGTTTAACCAATAATTTCCAACTTTGTTCTGAATAAATTATAACCTAACCAGTCAATATCAGGAACAAGAGAAACCATTGATATAGCCTATGTTAGCATTTCAATATCAACAGCCATACAAAATGCTACCTAAAATGGACACACTCAGCATCGTGCTTAAGTTAGTCCTAGAAATGCATTTCAATGACAGTTACTGCATAATGCATCTACACGAAACCGCCAACAACGGAAACTCCCTAAATCGATTCGCCATTTGGGATTTCCCTGTTTACCTGCTCAGCACATTTCATTTCGTCGAATGGACCCTAGACAAGGAGAATCAATGTCTGGATTTTTTGATAACTTCCTCTCGTCCGGGTGAAGCTCTTCAAAATTTCGAATACGTGATCAAGACGCAAAGTGAATTGATCCAATATAACAACCGCAGGTATGTGTTTCTTTTCCAAGAAGAGAACAATGAAATCCCTTTTTGGCATTTCTTTCAATCGCCTGCGTTGCACTACGTGCGCGAGGTGTTGCTAATCGTACGAAGGGAACTCTTTGCAAATGAAACTCAAGAAGAGGATAAAGAAATCTACGCGTTTTACACTCATAGATTCGTGGGTGCTGGAAATAATAAGGAGCCGGTGTTATTGGACATTTGGTTCAGTTGCAATCGCAGTTTTCTGAATTTGGATGGATGGCGGCACATGTTTATCTGGTACAATGTTGATCCCGGTCATGTGAGGCAGGGTTTGTTTCCTGATAAAGTGAATAATTTACATGGCAGATTCTTAGATTGTCCGTATTTGTCGGCACCGCCGTACTCAGTACCAGGTACATTAGCATCAGCATCTAATCTAACCTAAGCTAACTTATAACTTCATCTAATTTTGACTTAATTTCACTAAACTCTATCTAACCTTCCTATATATTCTTCTTATAAATATTTTAAAACTAACAATGCATCGATTCTATTGTAGAATATAATTTGGGAGCAGAAATTAGAGTAATGGAAAACATCCTGACCAAATACAACATGCTGTACCAGAATTCTTTAGACAAATATGATAACGAATCCTTCACTTATTGGGAACAACGCGGTGATTCGTTTCTTAATTTTACGGGATTCGGGATCGAAGGAGCGTTGCTAAGTGACAATCCAGAGGAATCCGTTGATATAACATTTGGAGGGTTTCATGGAGGTGGACCAGTCGTGCTATTGTTCGACTTAGTGCCGGTTGTTATTTATAGAGTTAGTGCGATAGCACCAATGCCAGTGTAAGCCAAGCTTTACTTAAATATGTATGATAGACATCTTTACATGTTTTTGAATTATTTTAGGGAGGTGCATGACTGGACTCGAATTTTACATATTTTTAACCCAATTATTTGGGCTTTATATATAATTGCCTACATTTGTTTATATTTGTTGTTGCTGATCTATGAGAAGCTACAACCAACAAAAGCGAAAATCAAAATAATTTCGTTTTATGGACTGATTTTGAGCCAAGGACTAAGTACCAATCTCAAAAATCAATTGTGGACACGATGCATACTCGTGATGACTTTACTCTTATCTTTATTATTTCTTGCTACTTTTTCTTCTCGATTATTGAATATTCTTATTGCTCCCATGTACACCAAAAATGTGGAAACTTTCAAAGATCTTGCAGATAACGATATCGCTTTAATCTCAACGATTAACCATTTTGATATATTAGAGAATGATACTACAGTAAGTATAAAGATAAGAACCATAATTCAATTGAAATTTAATTAAAATGTAATTTTCAGCCGATTTATCAAAAAATCTACAAATTGGCCCATCAATTTTCGGAAGTGAACATTTTTGGAATTTTTTCGGAGATTTTTTCGGAAGCTACATTTGAGATGTTGTTTGCTGAAGAGAAATACGCCTTTGCGATTAAAAAATATGAATCAGGTTACACATTATTGAATTAAATAATAGAATTTATCAATAATTAAGCCATAAAAGCAATAAGAGGCTCATTTACCTCCGAACAGGTATAGAAAACTCCATGTTAGCGCCGTGTCTGATTGTGATCACACTAATTAAGCATTTTTTTTTGTGTAATTTTATAGCAGCCAAAAACTATGCCTCTATCGTTTTACTAAATCGAAAATATTTTTAAATTAATTTAGAAAATCTTGAAAAACCTATTTTAACTTTAAATAGGCCACGATACAGACGTAAATTATTTAGCGTTTAATAATGTACATTTAGAATTTTGTAAAAATAGCAAATATCCTGGCCGTAATCAATCACGACCCCAAAGCAAATTTTTGTCCATAGTCATCAAAATCCAACCTTGTATTGCTGTCCGCTGCAATAGGCATTCGACCTCAACTTTTCCTTGCTGCCCGCTTCAACCCGGACCCCCCGGAGAAACAGACTGTCAGGTAAATAAGCCTCTTAAGCGGCAAGACGATTTAAGACTTGGTGGTACCCCGCAAAGGAATAATTTCTTCCGCTTACAGTTTGCAAGCGAGTTGTTAATTATAAATTTAAATTTTGTTTTAACTATTATTTTTAGGTTATATAGCATGTGATTCTGTAAATCTCTTCATACAAGACAACGTGCATCACTATCAGATCTTCAAGGATGACGCCTTTTCTTGGAACACTAATCTATTTCTGCGTAAGCATTCCGTCTATGCACCACAAGTACAACATCTCGTAGATCGACTTCGGGAGGCAGGTCTTTTGTATTTTTGGGAAGTCGAAGTTTTTCTCTTCAGTGAAGTCACACCCATCATGATGAAACTAAAAGACACAAAAGCCCGCGAAACCAAATTGATAAAACTCAAGTGGATGCACGTGAAAAGTGCTTTCGGTTTATTGTTTATTGGCTTAGGAGTATCCTTACTGGTGTTTCTTATCGAGTACCTTATCTTATCAAATTCAAATTTATTTGCTAATTA